>CABFOW010001392.1:42857-151303 GCA_902141385.1 Timema californicum | reverse complement strand
CCCTCCTAGCCAATTAAGGCCCCATTGTTCGCGTTAATTACCCTATTGTTCGCCCCAGAAATCGACAAACCGTCTTACTGGCAGGTTATCCTAAGGATGTGTCAGAACCAGTTTGGTTCACACCGAATAATCACATCCAAAATGGTTCTCTTCTCACCTACTCTTTTTAGGACTACTTCATGTATCACCTTTTTTGTCCACCTAATCTTCTAAAGTACTTTATAGCACCATATTTAGTAGCTCTCCAAGTATTTCTTTTCCATCTTCCTTTGAGTCCAAGTTTCTGATCCACTCAGCACGTTGCTCCAAATGTAGCATTTCAACGGGTTCTTCGTTAGATCCAAACTTAACTTGGTGATTAGCAGTAACCTCATCATGTTGAAAGATTACTTGGTAATGTATATCCTTGACCTAATTTCTTTGGTGCAGTAGGCATCCTTTTTCAGAAGAATTCAGAAATACTTAAACTAATCTATGTTTTAAAACTTCTGGTTTCCAATTTTGATTTTCAGTGGCTCTTCATTTTTTGAAATCACCATTACATTTGACTTCTAAATGTTGATCTGCGTGTTTTAGTTCTCCCTACTGCTCTTTCCCTCTACTATTTTTTACTCTTGGCCAGCAATGCTAGATCGTCTGCTTATGTTATTGTGTTATTGATGCCACCTTCAATCCCAAAATTGCCACGTCCATCCAGGGATTCCTTGACCAGCCATTCTCCATACAAGTTGAACTGACTGGGTTACAAACATCATCCCTGTCTCACTGCTCTTCCTATCTTACTTACCCTCCATCATTCAGCCTCACCTTCACTCGCAGTCCCGGGTACAGTTTTGCAATCATTCTTCTGTCCCTCGAATAGATGCCAATCTTTTTGAGTATATCCATAAGGTTTCTTTAATTTAACTCTATCTAACGCCCTTTTATAGTCGAGGAACCCAATGTAGACTTCTTCCTTGACTTTCACCACTCTCTCTTAAATTATCCTCAGTGTCCCAATGGAGTCTTTGGTAATTTTTCCTTTTATTAATCCAAATTGGTCTTCTTTCATAACATTGTCTATTTTTTATTTCAGTCGCCTGTGTAGTATTCTTGCCATGAACTTCCCCACACGTGAGATGAGACTGATGGGCCTGTGTAGTCACTGCATTTCTTGGTTTATTTCTTCTTCCTTCGAGCTACCATGGGGACTTCTAGAAAGTCCTTTGTCCATTCTCCTGATTCGTATATCCTATTTATAATTTGATTCGTCACCATCTGACCTTTGTTTTTTTATTCATATTGTTTTCACAACTTTATTTACATTTCCTCCCAATTCCTTTACTTTCTGGTACATGATGCTATACTTTTTTTTTCATTGCGTTTCGATCATTTCATGTCTTCTCTAGCTAGTATTTCCTAGCTTTAACTATTTCTTTCCATAACTCATTGTTTGGACTTTTATATTCTTCTTTGTTAACGTTTTTCCATTTGCTTCTTTCTGACATTTTCTAAAGCAAATCTGTTGTTACCTAGGTATTTTGTTCAGTCCTCTTATATATAATTATTTTAATGAATTTCATTTTTTAAAACCACTTACCTCAAAACTAAATTTCAAAACAATTTTAGGTCAATATACTCCTGTTTAAAAGACTGTAAAAACACTGTTTTTTTAGCACTGCGTCTTAATATCCATTTGGTTTATACGCTAAAAACACTCTACATTATTAAGTAAGATTACAAGTTTATTTTGTGCACATGCACCTGTTCCTAAACATTGCTTAAATCTATGGCCTTCACTTCTTCCCAATTGTGCAACAGTTTTCATGATTGCACCTTGTTTTGCTAATAGTTGTTATGATGGTGTGTCCTAAACACAGTAATAGCCTACTTGTACTTAATTCAGTAATAAGTTAGCTACGGAAACACGGCCCTAATTTAAAGGTATTAGGTTAGTTAGCCTACATCAAAATTTTGAATAAATATCAACATATTATATGCTGGCTTAAATTTCTTACCCGGAATTAGTTTACTCCCCTTAGGACCATTTTTTATCCTTTTTTTTTAAAAAAAAGTGCTTTTTATTTTATTATCTTTATATCTTGGGCTCTAGGTTGATTTATGTTTCTGATCTATTTAGCGTGTAATAAGGCATTGCACAATATAAATGTTAATAAATATATATAAGCCCTATACAGTATAATTAGAACACACTTGAATGTTTAACTGTAAAGTAGACTCTAAAAAGTATGAGGTTTCATATAGTTCGAGGTAAGGATATGCCCTGTGAAAGTGCTTTTAATTACAATGTATGGTCCGCGGTTACAGGGGATAATATCGATGGCAAGTAATAAAACAAAAAAAGTCTTAATAGTTTTTTCTTTTATCCAAAGTTTAATAAATCGTAGGCCAATAGATAGTTATAAATATTATTTTTTGCATTATTTAATTCTAAAGTAAATATTAAGTACATTTAAAAACATGTATTTTCTTTTTCTCCTGCTATTAACTGTTTTATTTATAGTTTTTAATTGTTTGAGAAATACTAGCTTCGGTGAGCGCATGGTCTAAGGTGCTACGGTAACAATAGATTAGACTGCGGAAGACAAATGATCTGGGTTCAACCCTGGTCGAGTTTACTTTTTTCCTAAATGGTCTTCCACTCTCCTTCCACGTCTATGTGGGTACACTTCATTTAAATTTAACCTTGCTAATCCTTAATAATATTAGTGTAATTAGTACATAGGCGTATATCCAGAACGGGTAGTAAGATGCGTTGATGAAAATAAAATTCGGGATGGACTTAGTCTCGTTTAGAAAGAATGATCGACATTACTGTATTTGTTTTATTTGTAAGACTTAAGATAACATTATTAAAATCAATGGCTTACTTGCTTATTTTTCTTAATTATAAGCATTAATAAAGAGTGGGGTATAAAACTACCTATCGTGTTGATAGCCGGTTTATTAAATCTTTTGGAATTCATTGATATTTTTTAAAAAGTATTACATTTACTGGGGGAAAAAAACTCCTACCTCACGTACACATTTTATGCAAACAATAACTCTTTTTCCTGAGGGATAAACATGTTTTACAGATTAACTGCTAGAATGTATAAAAAAAATTAAAAACCCTCAATGACATGGAATTTACAAAAGGTTGAATCCGGTACGCCGTAACTAATTGTCAATGCATATGGATAGAGTTTTAAAATTAAACCATGTAAGCCACATAAACATCACACACAGTACATTTTTGTGTGTGTGTGTTTTGCATATTTACAGTTTGTTCATTTAGAAAAATTACCCCCTAGAGCAAAAATGTCTTCGTTTTTTTATTGGTACATGGCGGAGTGTAATTTGTATGTTTAAATTATTTGGCGTATGTATAAATGATACTACATAACAGATAATTTATAATATGACCCTTTTAAAAATTGGGAGTGGCTTACGAGGAAGTACTCTTGTTGCTGGTTTTGTATTTTATAGTAAACGGTAAGATATGTCAAATTTTAGTTCACAAAAAAAATTGTAATTCTTTTATTAGATGTGAGGACTACTTTATATGTGTACTCTACTATGCGAGCACCAACGAATTCCAGTAGATTGAAGGTAAACTCAGGGACAAAGAGATAGGTTTAGTCAGGGACATTGGTTGTTCATTTGGGGACACTGGCTGTTTCATAATAGACACCTGTAGCTTCAGAGGGGGCAATGGTTGTTTCAGAGGAGACACACCGGGTGTTTCAAAAGGGACACTGGCTGCATTAGAGAGGACAACGATTGTTTAACTAGTGGCTTACGAATTGACACTGGTTGTTTCAGATGGGACAATGGTAGTTTCAGAGAGGACCATTATTGTTTAAGAGAGGGAATTGATTGCTTCAGAGTAGACAATTTTCAATCAATTTTGTTTCCATAGCATCTTTAATGCTACAGGTTATGGATCTTTCATTAATTGCTGTCCTGATATTCCCTTGAAAGTTCATTTTTGTAGGTTGGTTATCTTCCGTTTCATTAAAGGTGTATTGGTCTTTTTTGAATTAATTGATCCACTCATGTTTTTTTTTCACTGCTGGGTGAGCTGAAGAGTGATGTATATATTTATAATAGTTTCTTATACATGTAAGACTGTAGCTTATAAGTTTTGGTTAATTATCTTGCATTAGTTTCTTGGTCATCCAATAATAATAGTCCGGATATTTATGTAGTTCAATCCCTTACTAAAAATAATATATAGATATCTCCAACAGCTATGTTTTACTCGGAGGCTATTGGCGAATAACTCATTATTCTATAATCTTAATCATTTCTTCAATCCATACCGTGATTGATTAGTTAGTCAAATACTAATTTAAGATAACCGGTGTTTTTAACTTGAGCATGGCAACACAAAGCTAAATAACTAATTCTTTCTTACCAAATATTGTGTCAGTCTATTAATACTATTCAATAGATGCAAATACAAATTTCTTAAACACTCACATTTCAAAAGAAGACTCTCCAATCGCAAATACTTTTAAAATTATAGCCATTAAATATTTCATCTCAGAGTCATGGATGTTATGAAAAAGTAGAGTGTCAAGATGTGAATATGTAACGAGCATGGTTGATATTCTAATCCTTGCCATCTTGGACGGAGTCGAGAAAAATAGTACTTTGTAAGTTTGGTAAAAAATATAACCTTTAAATGGATCCTTATTGACCAAGCTAAGTGAAATTCTGATTTAACTTGATCACTTGCTATTTCATCTGTCTGCCCGGATATTGGATACGAGATAACTATAAAATTCTTAAATCAATTTTAAATAAATTTTAAATTCGAACAACGTGTGTACAGGGTTTTTGATCTATTTGTTTCAAGTTGGTGGCGACTCAAAAATATGTCGGTTTGTTACTTGATAACTGGTAAATATGTTGGCCAATTTTTTAAAAAAGTATGGCATAGTCAGTCTTTAAACTTAGTACAAACGTTGTATATACTGTACACTGTACATAACATAGAATAGTTTATCAATCTGGCTATCCATTTCAATATAACGGTTGGCATATAGCTCTCACGGGTAGTAGGACTTAGTGGGGAAAAAAATACACACACATATATATATGTATATATATATGGAGGTTACTAAAATGTTTATTTATTTATTATTTCATCTCAAGTTATTTGAATTTAACATCATAAACAATTTATCGAATAACTAGGGTCTACCTCTTTTTAAATTGTGACATATATTACGAGATCAACGTCTTAATCCTCGTGGACAGTTGCTATTTTCTATAAACATAATGCTTTATTGAACATATTATTAGTTGGTTTTCTGTCTTACTTGCTCACTGAAGAAAATCATCGATTTCAAATCCAAGGAGAAGTTTTTGGAGCTATTTAACTTGAAATCGTAGGAGAAATTTTAAGAGCAACTATAAGAACATAACATAATTCCATGGTGTGCTTAGCATTTTTTGAGAGAAGAGAACGAGATATTCTATTTACAGACCTACTAGTTGGTAAAATATTTAACCCTTTTTTGTTAATGATTTTGTCTTCTACTAAAACTGGACTGAAATAAAAGAGAATACAAAAACCAAGAGTAAAATTGAAGCGTCTAAATTTTATTCCAAACACAAGGCTACATTTCTATGCAAGAGCCGTGTTCTTTGAATGTGAACATGTTTGCTGCGCATGAGCCGTGACACCAACATAAAACAAACTAATAAAAATAAAATAAAAAAACAAACCAAAACGCTCCGGACAAAATAAAAAGAGTGTCTAGTAGTCGCAGGGGCAGTCCATTAGAACGCAAGTGGGTGGTACACAGGAGTGGATCAAGTTGCGGAGTATCAGGGGTATACCGGGTAAGGGGGGGTTCTAGGAGTGGAATCCATGGCGTGACGAATACCGCCTGACCTTAACAGGGGCTTTAGTACGGTTGGAGGGAGGAACTGGACCGGAATCTGTATATGCTCGTTGGGGATTTTAGCGTACATTTTATAAACACGGGGATGTAAATAAAATTGGCATAAACGCTAACTTAGTACAAAACCGTGACACTACACACAACATCTTAGCGACCGTAATAGCAATATATTAGCGTGTAACCCCAAAAGGGTAGTGAGACTCGGTAACAAAAATAAATGTTACGGTACACCGCACAGATGGTCTCTTTTTTTACTTTCTCGCCATATTACAGGTAGAGAAAGTATTGTGATCGTAAAAAAAATTGAGCTTAAGATTTTGATTAATCTCGACGATTAATGCATGATCCCCCGAATCCGAAAAAATTGTTTTTGAATTACCGTCTGTCTCTCTGTACCTCCAACTAGAGCCTAAAATATTTTACCGATTGGGCTAAAAATTTGTATCTAGGCTTTTCATAGGGTTGCCGCGAGGGGTTTTTAGAATGGGATATCTAACCCTAAAAATAAGGGTTGTTTCCTTAAGGGCGGTAAGAGAAAAAATAGATTTTCTCAAAATCAGCTCAAACGATTTTGATTAAATTTTATTTCTAAACATTTATAAATATTCCAAACAAAATGGATGCTTTCAATATTTCGGAAAAATGAATTTAAGGGCTCTTGCCAAATGTGTAAATTGTTATTTTTTATCACATCTCTGAAACTATTTGAGATATAAAATTACTTATCATTACAGATATGTAGATTTATTTATAATACAAATATTCTAATCGAAGCATATTTTTATCAAACAAAAAACTTTCAGGCTACATGCAAATATATATAATTTTAATACTAAAGGTAAAGTATTGCGACCGTAAAAAAATCTACCCCAAAATGTTGATGGATGTCGAGGTATTATGACACTCCATACCCTAAAAATTTGTATTTGCAATGCCTTCTGTGTGTCTTTTTAACACTAAAATTAAGAGTAATTTAGTAAAAAGCGAAATATTCGATTTTCTCAAAATCGGCTATAATGGTTTTGATTAAAATTCATATAAAGGCATCGAATAAGATTTTAAATCTACTGGATATTTTTATTTTACCATGAAAGTTAGTTTTAGGGTATTTTACAGAAGCAGAAATTTCCGTATCTCCGCCATTATTTGAGTTACTAAAATTGTAGTACTAATAAAAATAAAAAACTTGTACTTAAAACAATATTTTATAAAACCAACATTTTCTGTGATATTGACAAATACATTGATACAATTTTGTGAGCTTTAGTTGTAAAGAGATACTACTTAAGTTTTAAAGCAATAATTCTTCAATACCATAGAGTAAAAAATGAGTAAGTCTCTCAAAAAGTGTATGTTCTCTTTCTTTCAACATCTTAGGAGAAATGTTTATACAATAATGATCTATCTCTGTCATCTTAGATTCAATTGTCAATATTTCCCTACTTTATTGGTCAAAATTTATAAATGAGGAATATATTATCAATGTAATAAACATACGATGGGCAACCCCTAATAAAATGTCGAAAATTTTAAACCGAAAGTCGAAATTTTAATACGAAGTGTTGACCCTTGAGGACCCAATATCAATATTTTCACTTGCTCGCTACCTTACATGTAGAGAAAGTATTGTGATATTAAAATAAAAATAACTCGAGATTTTGACGGATGTCAACGTCTCATGACCCCTCAAACCTTAAAAAGTGGTTTTCGCAATGCCGTATATCTGTTTGTCCATCTGTATGTCGGTCTGTACCTTGGGATTGAGCCTAAACTATTTTACCGATTGGGCTAAAACTTAGTATATAGTGTTTTCATAGGGTTTCCCTGAGGTATTTTTTGAATTGGATATCAAACCTTAAAATTAGGGGTTGTTTCCTTAAGGGCGGAAAGAGAAAAAACAATTTTATCAAAATTGATTTTAATGATTTTGATTTGCTTTCATTTCTAAGCTTTGATCAATATTACAAACTAAGTGGATACTCTCAACTTTTCGTCAAAATGACTTTAAGGGTTCCGGTCTGATGTGTAAATTCTAATTTTTAATTTTATCTCTGTAAGTCTTTGAGATATGAAATTACTCATCATTGCATTTATTTGTATATATTTATAATAAAGATATTTTACTTGAAATAAGTTTTTATAAAACTAAGTTTTCAAGCTATACGCAAATATATTTTTATTTTAACTTTGCCAAAATTTTTAAGGTAAAGTATTATTACCTTAAAAAAAAAACTAGCCCGAAATGTTGATGGATGTCGACGTTTCATGACCCTCGAACCTTTAAAAGTATTTTTTGCAAAGACGTCTGTCTAACCCTAAAATTAATAGCAGTTTACTAAAGGATGAAAAGAGAAAAATTCAATTTTCTCAAAATCGGTTATAATGATTCTATTTCTCTCATCTTAGACTCAATAGTCAATAATTACCAATTTTTTTTGTCAAAATGTATAAAATAGAAATTTAATTTAAAATGCGATAACCATAAGATGTGCATCCTCTAGTAAAATGACGAAACATTTAACCAGAAGTCAAAATTTAATACGTAGTGTTGGACCTTTGGGATCCAATATCGATATTTTTTTGGTCCAAATATACAAATTAAGACGTTAATTCTTTAAAAATAAAATTATGAAATTTAAAACCATGAATAAAAAATGTTTTACAAATGTCTAGTGCAATTTGTTCTCAGGTTTGCTAGTGTACGAAGTTTGAGTAAATATCTCCATTTCTAAACAATAGAGCGAGAAAGTTCGTGTGGAGTTCTGTATGAATTTTTTTAAATTCTATATTTTCTTTTGTAATGTACCTTGATTTGATTATATCTAGACTATTTTTTAAGATACCCTGGTGTGTTCTGAGATTCTTCTTGGTATAGTGATTTTTCTGTATTAGCTCGTTCCACTAAATATATTACATTTCCCTACATGATGGCCTTGTGTTTATAGTTCATCCAATGGTAGGCTTAACATAAAGATATTAACGATTTAATCTAAGTGGTTTACATGTAAAAGAAAAATTTATAACCGTGTCCAAGGTATTATCGACCTGCAAACCTAATGGGAAGAAATCAATGGAAAGACCTTAACGCAGATGGGAGGATAGCATTAGAAGGGACTTGAAAGAGACACTGTAGTGAGGTGTACTGGTTAGAACTAGTTCAAAATAGGTATAGGTGGCATACTTTAGTAGGTGCGGCAATGAACATTCGAGTTTATAGTGCCATGGAGTAAGTAAGTAAGAAAGTAAGGATTACATTTAAAAGTTACCCGTATTGTTTGCAAAAAGCGATGAGTAAATCCATATAAGCTACGTGGGTAAAACAATACTCAGTGTTCCAACCTAGAGTCAAACCACCACTTCCTTATCATCGGCAATCTAGTTTTTTCGAGCTTGACATCGTATACCAAGCATGTCGAACTTGAAGACATCACTTATTTAGTATTGCTCATGGACCTTATGAATAGCCCGCTTCGGTGGACACATTATGTAAGGCGTCACTCTCGCAAAAGACTATATTGCTGGTGATGAGGAGATCGAGCTTACTGAGGGCTGTTTTTATACAATAGTTGCCCACTCTGCCTCTATGCAAATTCGGGTACACTTAATCTAAATTCAACACCAAGCATCCCTAGACCATTAGCGTAATTAGTACATAGGTGTACTGTACATCCCGAATTGGTTGTATGAAGCAGTGATAAAAATAAAAGATACAATGCAATCCTACTATTATTTTTTAAACATCGTTGAAATATAACATTTGAGCATTTGTATAAATTTGGAGAAATCATGCTTGTGAGGTATTTTACCAGATTTTTACTTTTTTTCAATTGGATTAATCCTAGAAAGTAGTTGAATCTGAGCATCAAATATGTGCACATGAGTATGTTAACACTTGTTTTCTCTGGTGGAAAAGGTATTAAAAAAAATTGCAATAAAGATATCTCCTTACGGCCACACATTTGTCAATAATTATGAAAGTGACATTAGCACAATATTTTAAGATAGACACACTCGTCATTTATGAAAAAAGGTTTGACATTTATTGTAAAAATTATGGGTCTTTTTTATTGTTTTAAATAGGGGAGTACTCTTTTCTTTTTATAATACATAAAGATTGAATTGTCTTACAATGCGGGCCTCATAATAGTTTCAATTTTCAATGTGGCCCCTATTATAAAACTAGTTTGTCACGTCTGTCTTAGACTATGTTACCATTGGTACAAGTTTTTATGGTCTTAGGTTTGTATTTGGTCTTTGGTGTGTGTTTTTTTTAAGTATTTGGTTGATTTATAGTTTTATTTGGTAAATATTTAAATTAATAAAACATTAACAAATTAAAGCTGTGCAATATTATCTTTAAGGTAAGTTAGATAAGACTATCTCTGTGGCCTAGTGGACAGAGTTCCTGGCTACACAAATCCAGAGGTCCCGGGTGCGTTCTCTAGTGTTTCCAAAAATGTATCTGAGAAGCAGTGGGTGTGGAACGGTGTCAGTCTCAGCCTCGTGAGGACAAATAAGGAGCGACTTTAATAAATAAGTAGCAGCTCTAGCTTGGATATTGATATTAATAGCCACGGGGCTCATTGTGCTGACCACATGACACCCTCTTTTGGCAAATGTTGGTACTGCAATCGCTAAAGGTGGCAGCCGCTTGGTCGTATTAGCTCGGATGCGAGTACACACCGTGAAGTAATATCGATAGTATACCGGGTTGCATTCGTAGCAGTATGGGGAAACAAAACCTTTCTTCTAAATTGACACTTGAATTCAACGACGATTTTTAAATGAATATATCAACGTTAGCTGAATTGAAATAAACCAACAACAAAAACTTGAAAAAGTTTGGGATTAACCCTTGGCTTCCTGAATAAAACTGGAAATGTAAGCTAGTAGTTATAATGGAGTCAATACAAATAATTAGTTATCTGCAATAAGTAAACTATATGTGTCAATTCTATACTCAGTTATAGTAATTTATTATGTATAGGCATTTTTCATGTAAAAATAAAAAGCTACCTCAAGTTATTTATATAAAATTTAACTGGTCTAATAGTTTGAAAGTGAAAATGAATCTTACTCAAAGTAAGCCATAAAAGAATTATTGAATTTAAAACCTCTATTAGATTTATAAAACTCTTAGGTGAACCAAGCAATTTAAAAATAAACTTTATAATATAATTATAAATATGATTAAATGTGAATCTTGGCTATTCTTGTACAAAAAAAGTTTTTCTTAGACACATTTACAGATTCGGTACACAATCTATATTTGGTAGCCATGTTTCAGTCACGCACCAAAATTAAATAATAAATAAAAGTTATCAATATTTTATTTGGGCTTAGCCCCCTAACCATATTTTAAAACAACGTTTAACGTATCTTGGTAACTTATCATACGAGGCATATTATTAATATAATCATTCTCCGTTATCAATGATGTAGTCTTAATTTAGTTTATATTTTTCTGTTATTTGACAACTCACTATAGCTTAAAAGATTGGCATGGTTACGATAGTATTCTGGTAGATAAAATTCACTGTCACCATAGTGTGTGACTCACACCAGTGGGCATGTGGGGTTAGGCGTCAGGTATGCAATAGACTGAATTACTGGTCACGAGGTAGTAAAGTTTTGAATCTCACTCTGACCGTTTGAGAGTATCTTTCCAAATCTGACTAATCACTGTTGTTTTATTTATCTTCCTTCTATGATACTTCAATTTTTTTTTCAGCACCACTTCTTACTACCAGTTAATTTTTTTGAACTCCAAACTCATCCATGCTTCATAAATTAGGCTAATACCTCTGTGTAAAACTTGTAATATAAAAAAGACAGTCTGAAAATGGCTTCTGGCATGATTATCTCGCTATTCAATGGGCTGATTAGTTACATTCAATTTTGGATTCCAAAGTTAATGGATATTTCTAATAAAATAAAATAAATCTTATTTAATTTAGAAATGTAATTCAGTGTCAGGTTTATGTTAGGGTCATTTTTTCATAATGAATGTTGACTTGATTAAAAATATTATACACATCAATATTTAAACTAATAGTTGCCATGGTTTTGTGTTTCAGGAAGATAGATGGGGTAGACATGGAGATTTGCATTGATGTCAATCGAATGTGCTTTATGAAGTCAGTTCATTCGAGTGAACGCCTCCAAATACATTTCTAAGAAATTGATTTTTTTATTTTTGGTGTCATTTCTATTACTATTATTATTATATATATTTAAAAATAAATTTTAGTGAAAATGAAGAAGGATCTTAAAGAAAAAGTTAAAAAAAAGTGTAATATTATTTTGCTACTAAAACAATGAAATAACTGTAATCCAAGCCAAAAATTAATAATTTTTAGAAATATTAATATAAGTTTAATCATATTCACACTTGAACGATAAAAAATCCATGCCACAAGATCCTTCAGAGGGGAAGTAAAGTCTTCTGTCTCATGTCGATTGTAGCATGTAAAGGATCCCTGGAAGGTATGTGAAAATACTTTTCCTGACAAGATTGGTAGGCCCTTTATTTTGCTCTCACTCATTGAAGTTATCGTGTGCTGATCTAATCAGGTGGGTTAGAAAATACATGTTAAATACCTAAAATAAATAAAAAATACAGCTACAATATAATACTTCCAATAATAGCATAATCTAACGTAGTTTATTGTTCCTCTTAAAATTATAATTAAACTAACCAATCAAAGGGCATTAAAAATAAAAATAAATTACTAAATTCAACTCATTTTTATTATAACTTACTTTCTAAACAGTAAACATTAGTAATGTCACACAAATTATAGTAAAATTACTTTCGAAATTATTTATTTATAAGGTTTGTAATGTATTTTTTTCCTATTAGTTTAAGGAATTTTTAAAATGCAATTATATTAAAGTGGCAAAAATTTAAGGGATATTACCATAATCATATGAATATACCCCTTTGTTTTGCCAACATTCATATTAGAGCTGTAATGAATTATTATTAATATAGTTATCATTGATAGTTTCTCAGGCACTTTACGCAAGTGGGGAATTTAATGTCTTGATAAATGTGTATATAAATCTGAATCACTTGTACATAATATAATTATGAACTTAATGATGACCAACAAAATTTGGCACTATCTGGATTCTAATAAAAGTTACTTAATAGTGGTTTAGAAAATATAGAACTCACTGAGAGTAACCGGATCTAGTTCAACGGCATTTTCAATCTTCAGGTTCTGTTATAGTTTATAAGTGTTAATTATTTTGCCTGTGATTTTATGTATTAATATTTTTTCTGAATAAATGGTTGTGTATTTATAATTGTTGCATTATATATTATATTATTCCGATCACAATAGTTAATATGAGATGTTTGTTTTGTAATGTAAAAACTTATTTAGAATTGTATTTTTTTCATTATTGTTGGCGGTTTAAGTTAATAGTTGTTTACATAGATAATTTGTAAAACGTAATTATTGAAAAATAAAATCCTTTCGGTAATTATTATATTATACATGTGAAAATAAATACATTTTAAAAGTTATTTTTACTTTATATTTATATTAAGTAGAAAATTAAAAATTAGTTTTAAATGTTTTAAATTAGATAACTGTAACACTCTTGTTTTAATTCCCCGTTTCTACTTAGAATGAGATTAAAATATGTATTATTATTATTATAACTTTAATGTGTTAGTCCACTAGGATATGCTACCGGTCCTATTTGTGATCAGAGATAAATAAAATTACCGAATAAAATACAAGCTGAAGTATCTGTATTTTAAACGAATCAAGGAAATAAAGAAAATATCGTACTCCTAGAAATGACTTCCCTCTAGGTTTCTTCGTACAATACGTTCGCTGTTCCATCCTGTCGATATGAAGGAGGATAGAAAGAGGGTGAGCCTGGAGACTAAATAGAAAACTGTACCCTTATAACATTTCAGATTTAACAAGGGTAGTGGGGTGACCTGGCGGTCTAGGGGTAAGGTGTCAGACTTCTATGCTGGCGGCCGGGGTTCAATCCTCGGTCCCGGCAAAGATTTATCTGATTGCCAAACCCTTCCTTCACCTCTGACGAGACATCTTGTTAATGTAGGGAATGCCAGGCCTCCACCGTGGTTCGGATTCCACGTTAAACTGTAGGTCCTTCATTTCATCTCACAATCACCCTACCATTACACATTAGCGTAAGTGCGTATAACCCGAACGGGTATTAAGACGCGGTGCTAATAATAATAATAACAAGGGTTGTGGCTACCCTGCAACAACTATGCCCAATTACTGCTTTCTATCTCAACGGAAATGATATCATTTGTTGAGAAACCTTGAGTAATTTAAACCCTCATTTCATATTTTTATGTAAGCGTAAAGAGATTTTTTATGAAATGGCCTTAACTAGAGTTTCATAAGCAAATTTGTTTACCAATTTAACCTTTCAAGTGAAATGGAAACTAGGAGCAGAGTTTATGAGTTAGTGAGTGAATCAGTAAAAGCTTTCACCATCTTCGATAGTCGAATGGTCTAAAGATGCTTATCACATGATAGATTGGACTGCTGATGACATGGAGATCAGGGTTCAAGTCCCAGTCAAGTGTACAAAAGGTGGATTTAACTAAATTATATTCCACTCTCACTCAACTCAGATGCAGGTACATTTCTTATAAATTCAACATTCCTCGTCCCTAACTCATTAGCGTAATTAATACAGTAAGCCCACGGCCTCTTTGGTGCTGACTGACAGCTCACAGCTGACTTCTGACAGTCAACATTTAGGTATATACCTAAATTTTGACTGTCAGAAGTGACAGCCTATAAACAAATGTTTTTGCAGATAATATGATTCGGCGTAGGGATACATAATTTGGTCTAGTAACTTTTCAAAGCCGTCAGCTGTCAGTCAGCACCAAAGAAGCCATGGGGCTACTGTACATTGCGCATAGCCAGAACTTGTATTAATGCACGGTGGTAAATAAGAAAAATAAAAGCTTTCACGTCTATATTTAGAGGAACTATTTAAAATCCTTCTCTATAAAAAAATATTATTTTGATAGCCTATTAAAATATATTTAATATTTTTGTAGGATATAATGTGAAAACATTGTAGGCGTTGGTTTTAATTTAAAAGAATGATGCATCGATTAATATCAACGAATAGATCCATCTCAACCGGACATAGCCAGTTCATCTCCTAGCAAGACGATCACGCTATGATGCTTTCAGCTTGCCACACCATACACCATCCACCTATCCATCCGTCCAACCGGACCAGTTCCCTCTATACAAATTATTGCCACTCACTGATAAAGCTAAATAGTATGCAAATCAGTTGGTAGCCACTCGATTCCAACACGAATCTGCAGAGTCTCATCAACACACGCGGTAGATCATGAGGCCTAAATCTCCGATTAATAAAACGACTACGACGGGGAAGGCGAGAGAAGCAGCCTCTCATTTTGATCACTTCATCCTTACAACACTGTGGTGGACATTTTGAACTGATAGGGTGTTAAAACCACCACCAAAATTAAGTCGGGGTTATAATGATGACTGCCTCAAATCAATCCCACGTTGATTCACTTCTAAGCATACCTATTTTTAAAATTTAATAAATAATTCGTCCAAAGACTTTAGTTAGTAAATAATAATAATAGCGGTATTTTAATTATTTCGGTAGTCGCATCGTCTTAAAGGCGTATCGAACTCTACTCTAAAATTAAAAAAAACAACATATAAATAAATTCATATCTCTTAAATAAACTTATACAATTTTTTTAAACAACAAATGTTTTTCTTATTGGGTGTTATTCTTTAGCATAAATTTAAATTCGATACAAACCCATAATGCTGGCAACATAGTATAAGGTGTCACTGTCTTAATATTCTGATTTTTCGATAAGTAAGATGTCAGGACTCGTATTGCAGTTAGGCATACTAATAGGGGCTTTTCCTAAATTATTATTTTAATTTATTATTTGATTTCATTGCCTAAATTTTTAGAGGTTTTGTGGCTTGCTGATATGTCTAATTGAGGTGTAATTCAATTTTTTATCTTTTTGGTTCATGAAGAAAAAAAAATTATATATACATTTTTCCCCCCTTTCTATGCCAACTCAGACAAATAAAATGTAACTATAGTTTATTTATTTTCAAAGCTATTAGAATTTTCATATTAATACTCTATAAAAAGAAAAAATATTATATTACAACAGTTTGACCTTAATGTTGGCTTTCATCAGAGGTGGTAGTGGTTAGCCAGACCATCAGTTTGTCTAAATCTTTAAACTATTTTTCATTAACAGCATACTTTTAGAACCTTTTGTCGATTTTAAGTTGTTTATTGTTAATTGGTACTTTTTCACCAGGATAAGTTTTAGAAGGCATCACTCTCAAAGTGTTCACTGCACTTCACTTGAAAAGGTGTAATGCATATGCGAAACAACTACATATGTATGATAAAGCTTTCACAGCTACAGCATTGTCTTTTGAATATCGGAACTCGTTTGAATAAAAAGGTCTAAAAGATTGTTTTTGATTTCACGGGACACTTTTTTGTGCTGATTCATGGGATATAACTGTAGTTTTAAAATATGTAGGCCACCACGTGTCAAAATTAATGATTTACATTGTATCAGCCATTTTTACTGTAGAATTATTTTCACTGTCTTTTTTACTCTTTTTACTATTAACTTCACATTTTGGGATGTGTATACGATCTGCCATTTTTATCATCTTTTTGAAAACTCCAAAATCACGATCACACTGAAGGTATGAATACCCCCTTTCTGGAAACATGTGAAATAGTTTTTTTTATATTTAGTACCACGTCTTACTACCCGTTCGGGCTATACGCTTAAGTACTAACTAAGCTGATGCATTAAGAATTGGGAGTATTGAACTTATAGGAAATGTACCCGCCTTTGCATGGAGGGAGAGTGGAAAACCCTTTTAGGAACCCCCAGTTACCCTGACGGAGATTCGAACTTTGATCTCCCTGTCCTCAGCAGTCTGGCTGTACACGAAACAAGCGCGTTAGCCAAATACGCCACTGAGGTGGGTAAAAAATAAAGTATTAATTATTCCTGTGGACATAAGAGTCATACACATCCTTATAACTGTGTGGTTTTTGTTCTGACCAGGAGCACCATCTGATAAGTAGTAAGGTTCAAGTCACTTTTTTTGAACATTATATATATGATTATATATATATTATTTTATATATATATATATATATCATTATATATATTTAATATCATTGATATATATATTATTTTATATATATATATATATCATTATATATATTTAATATCATGAAGCAAAAAAAAAATTGAGCAAACTTAATTTACTCCCTTTTTAGCTTGCCTTTCATAATAAATATATATGTATAGGCTATGAGATTTTAAATCGTGTATGCAAAAAGCACCCACAACTTTTTTAAATAAATTATTTCTTGATCTGGAATATATAGAAATTTCAAATTTTGCATGAAATCGAATATCATACCTCCAATATAGTTATTCTCCTTGCACTTATGCTCAACTTTCCATGAAACTTTGTAATGCTCCAAGTTGAAAAAATAAAACATATGACATCAGCATGAAATGTAAGAGCTACTTGACAAAGTGAAACGAACTAAGTCAGTTACTTAGTACGTTTCTGTACAATTAGTACAAACACAATCACTATTGCTACCCTAAGGAATAGAGTAGCTTAGTTCCTTTCATCGCCAAACAATGTATCACTATCAAAAAGTAGGTTGGCATAAAAAAACAAAAAAACACATATTTTGACTTAGTAACTATCTGAAAGTACCGATTCTTTAAACTTAGACGAAGAACGTTCCAAGAGCTAAGCAAAGAGCTTCCGTCATCTTTATCACAAATAAAATGTTTTTTGTAATCACACCTTACTACCATTTTGGGTTATGTGTACTATACACGCTAATGATTTAAGGAAGAGGAATATTGAATTTAGATGAAGTGAACCTGCATTTGCGTGGTGGTATTTGTAAAATAACTTAGGACAAACAGTCCTCAGTGAATTCAACTGGGATTCAAACCCCGATCTCCCTGTCATTGGAAGTACAGTTTAGTGCGAGAGTTATTCTTTATACCAATAGTCCATTTATATGATTTTTTTAGAACATCCTTCAGTACAATCAACTGGGATTCAATCCCCGATCTCCCCGTAATTGGAAGTCCAGTTTAGTGCAAGAGTTATGATTTATACCAATAGACCATATATATGGTTTTTTAGAACATCCCTCAATACAATCAACTGGGATTCAATCCCTGTTCTCCCCGTAATTGGCAGTCCAGTCTAGTGCGAGAGTTATGCTTTATACCAATCGACCATTGATGCTGTTTTTTAAAAGTGTTGATAGATAAGCTAGAAGCGTCTAGTTCCCAATCGTATCTCTAGGAACAAGGCACATGAGTTCCTGTCATGTTGAGCCACTGTAAAAGAGGGGATAACCAAGATGTGTAAAGTCTCCAACTGTAGACATTCTCAATAAGGTAAGTGTACAGCTTACTGTGTTCAACGTCGTTACTAATATGATGATGTAACTTTAACCTGACTTGTACAAAATAAGACCCCAGAGGAGAGAAGTCGTACTTCAATAGCGGGTAGTAAGCCTATATTGTATTATACATAATTGCCATAAAGACACCATTTGGAATAACAAGACGCAGATGAGAGGGTAACATTAGAATGGACCTGAAAGAGATATGGTGTAATTAGGTGGACTAGATATAACTAGCTTAAGAGAGGGATTGGGTTTAAAGAGGTGGATCGGATTGAACTAACTCAATATAGGTTGTAATGAGGTGGACTGGATACAAATAGCTCAATATAGGGATAAGTGGTGTTTACTTTTAAGTGCGGCAGTGACCTTTCGAGTTCCATAGAGTAAGTATTAAAAATGATGGCCATAAAGTCTGGAGACACAGGAAAATAAAAAAAATACACAAATATAGGCAAATATACGTGTTTGTAGCCCACGTGTTTTTTAACACATAAACACAAAAAAAATCATTAAAAATCAGGTTATAACATTAAATATCATGTCACTACATGCTCGGTGTGTTTTCTCTTACTGGCAAAGCAAAGTTCAACTTGATGAGCAGAATTATTATGGACTCAGTCCATTAGCGTTGCATCCCTAATCATCTTCCACAGTCCTCCATGATGCGTCGCTTTAGATAGCCCCAGTCTCTGCCTTTCACATAATACATCTGTGTGTGTTTGTTGTGCTTTTTTGCCTATGTCTATGTATCAAGAATTAATAATTATTTTATATTATGTTTGATCTATTTTCTTGTAGTATACATTCTGTTCTTAGGCCTTATGATACTTCCATGTTCGTATATGGATGGACACAGATACATCAAATAAGAACAAAATAATACTCCTATATTGCAGCTAGTTCCTTTTTTTACACCACTAATTACCACCCCTACTCTTTTAATTATCACAATAATTACATTAGCGCTAAACTTCATAAAAAAATATCAACATTTTCTTGGAATGAGAATAGGTAGCTATTTAGGAAAAGAAACAACCATTGAAATGGAATTTGAATCACGACCTCCATATCCCCGCTAAACAAGACAAGTCAAGACTGTTGCATGTGCTCTCATTCCCAAAGGTTTGGATTATATCATGTAGATACATCTATGACAAAATTTGAAAACAATTTTTTTAAACAGTTGAACTAATAAAAGTTTGAAGCTGTAGAACACCACCTATTTTAAGGGATATATCTTCATGTTACGATTTAAAAAGAAAACAGGAATGAAAGTTCCGAAGCAAAATAATCCTAAATCATCTTAAAATTATATTTTGTGACCCTGTCAAGAGGTTACTCGATTTCTTCTAGGCAGGCTGGATCTTCGCTGCTAACCGGTCACCTTTATCTCGTAGCTGCGATATTTCACGTTAAACGTTACTGATTTTTTTTAATTCTATCTTATTACCCATTCGAGTTAAACAACTATATGATAATTACTCTAATGCTATAGGGATGAGAAAGATTGTATTTAGGGAAAGAGCATCCGCATTTAGGTAGAGGGTAGGTGGGAAATTGTTTAGGAAAACCACCCTAAGTGTAACTGACTGAGATCGAACACCTTGCTCCCCGTTATCGGCAGTCAAGTCTATTTTATCCCGGCCGGGTAAACTGAGGAGGTTTATCCTAAATGGTTTTCAACTCTCCTTCCACGCAAATACATGTATACTTCCTCTCAATTAAACATTCCTAATCCCCATTAGTACAATTAGTACGTAGGCCTACAGCCCGAACAGGTAGTAAGACGTGATGCTCATAAAATTAGAATATTACACAAGTATTGAGTTTTTAATACTCATTTAAAAAGGTAATTAATAATTGGCACACTAGATTTGTTCAAAATTAAGCAAGCCCTTAAATAGCACACTGGTTGGAAAAATTACTCCATCCCTGCTGTTGATGGTACCTGAGTGTGAAAAGAGAACTAGAAACACTGTAATTATTTATTTTAAGTCTTTTGAAAAGGTTTTTGGTGTTAACCGCTTTACGATAAATTAAACTTGAGTATAAACTTTAAAATTGGGGATATCTTGATTACATTAGTTCCATTTAAATAGTTGGAACATTTTCTTGAAAATATCAAAGTAACAACTTTAAAAACGCAAAGATACACGTAAAAATGTTACCATTTTACATCTATA
Organism: Timema californicum; assembly: GCA_902141385.1. NCBI lineage: Eukaryota > Metazoa > Arthropoda > Insecta > Phasmatodea > Timematidae > Timema > Timema californicum. Next base: position 130,707 of record CABFOW010001392.1, on the reverse strand, counting down.
CTTATGTCACATTCACAACTCTCTTATATTTAGAATTGATAGGGACTAAATGCCTGGAAATAAAACACCTTTTTGCTACTTAATCTATTGCATTATGAGCTCCAAGATTCACTGTAGCACTTACAAACCACGCCACCTATTACTATATTAACCTAGTTCTCTCATACACCTCCTTACATCTTATTCATATCTTGTGCTAGTTCTATCCAGTCCCCATTATTACTCCCTGCTTCTATCTTTAAATAGTTATATCCAACCACCCTCATTACGCCCTACACATATCTTGGCACAGCTATATCCATCCACCCTCATTACACCCTATCCTTATCTTGACATAGTTATATCCATCCACCCTCATTACACCCTATCCCTATATTGAACTAGTTTTATCCAGTCCCCATTAATACTCCCTTCACCTATCTTGAAATAGTTCTTTCCAGGCACCTTCATTATACCCTATCCTTATCTTGAACTAGTTCTATCGAGTACACCTCATTACACCTTATCTCTTTCATATCCAATCTAAAATTTTCCTTTCATCTTCTTCTAGGTATTCCCACTGGGTTTTACAGTCAATACCTTGAACATGGTTTTAGATTCTTCCATTCACGTTTCATGTCCTGCCCACACTAATCTACAAGACTTGATTATCCTAACAATGTCTTGTGATGAGTACAGATTATGTAACTCAACAGAATGTATCACCCTTCACTCCCAAGTACCCTCATATATTTTTGAACCAAACATCTTCCTAGGCATCTTGTTTTTGAACACCCTAAATTTCTTTTCGTCCTGTAAGGTAGGATACCACGTTTCACAACCATAAATAACAACCGGTAAAACTATTGTTTTGTATATTCTGAATTTCACTTGCCTTGATAGCAGGCAAAATGTGAACAACTTACTGACCAAGTAATATCATCCTTTCCAGACTATACACTTTTCCTAATTTCTACTCTAACATTGTTATTGCTAGTTAAAATTGTTCCTAAATATTTTAAGTTCATTAGCTCTGTCAAATTATATAATAGTCACAGTGATTTATAAATATCGTCTTTAATATGTGTTTTATATGTGATTACATACAATACTTAGTCTTTTCAACGTTCACTTCCAAACCAATTTCTTTACTAGTCTCTAATACAATTTCTGCATTTGTTGCAATAGTTTCCTTACTACTGCTCAACAAAGATAAATCATCTGCGTTTTATAATAGCTGCATTGTACCGTTTAATATCAATTCTTCCATACTCTTTTGCGTTAAACTAATAGCATACTGTAAGGCTTGATTAAAAAGTAATGGGGACAATGCATCTCCTTTCTTCAATTTATAATGAATTTAGAAAGTATATATTACGTGACATACGAATATTTACCCTGTCACGTGTATCTGTCAAACACACCTCAGCTCTACAGGTTCTATTTGGTATCCCAAATTTAACTGAAATTTCGTATAATTTGTGTATTTCAACGGAATCATAGGATTTTTTAAAATTCATGTATAATATTGATGCACCATAATGATGTATTTTCATTTTTTTAATAATATCATGTGTTTGGTAAAAATCTGATTCATTGTTGATCCAATTTGTAGAAACTTACACTAATATTATTAATTATTATAAACTTTTTCTTCCCAAGAACGTTATAGTGGCAATTCTTTAGTGTCTATTCATGCATATAAAGTGAACTTAGAATTATTCATCCAAATATAGGTCAACTTTTATGTAAGGTTACTGTACGAATTGAATTTGTTTATGAATAGGTTGTCCACCCTAGTTCCCCTTTGTCCCTCTCCCTTTGTCAACCAAGAATGGTTTCACTATGGGATGGGGATGGTGGGGATAAAGTTTTGACACAGTGATTTTCTGGATGACTGATTTGAGCTTATCTTCCAGCAAGGCTCACCACAATAAGACCTTTTGGTATATACGATTCACAAAGAATAAGAAACAGAAAAACTAGACCATGGATTACACTATTCAAGTCCATGCCATCCTTAGTTTATTCCAATGGTCCCCTTTTAGTAAATAACCAAACCCTTTCAGCTTTTTTAACATAATAATATAGCTTCAATATAGTGCCAACATCATAATATAGCTTCAATATAGCTACAATATCATAATATAACTTCAACATCATAATATAGCTTCAATATAATTCCAAAATCATAATGTAGTTTCATATAACTCCAAAACCATAATATAGCTTCAATATAGCTCTAACATCATAATAAAGCTTCAATATTGCTCCAACATCATAATAAAGCTTCAATTTAGCTACAACATCCTACTATAGCTTCAATACAGCTTCAACATCATGATATAGCTTCAATATAGCTTCAACAACATAATAAAGCTTCAAACTTATGAACGTCAAAAAAAATTAACAAATATTTCAAGAATTCTGTTTAGGCATACTATCTAAAAGGTTTTTGATTATCATTTATTTAACAGATAGATAATAATTATCAATATTTTAAAAAGGAGAATTAATCTGGCTTTTAAAAAATATCAACGCGTCTTACCACATATTCAGGTTATACGCATGGATATCATTAAAGTAATGTTATCATGAAAGTGATTTGCTTGGAGGGGTATTCAAAACAGTTAAATGAATCACCCACATCTATGGTCACATGTTCTAAAGCGTCACTATTAGAATATACTTAATAGCTGGTTATTGGGATGTTGTAGTTCAAATCCCATTTGGTTGTACAGAAGGTGTTTTTTACTAAATGACATAATTCTTTCTAGACCCAAATGCACTTACTTACACTACATTACTTCTAATCTCTTTATTAATCTTTAACCTATTATTGTAAAAAACAAAGATAGCCCAGACGATTATTTGGACAAGTTGCACAAAAAAATCCTGCCTTACTGCATGCTGTTAAGATTGAACTACGGCCCATCCTTTGACTAAGATCATACAAACGACCATTTTTGAAGCTATTAAAAAATTTTACACATAATTTTAAATATCCATAAAACACATACATTATATATATATATATATATATATATATTTGTTAATAACATTCAATTAAGATTTTTTTAAACCCTACGATCATATTGTAGTATTATCAATATATATTGACATATAACTTTTTTTAAATACATCTAATGTTTCATAAAAATTAAATATATAGATTACAAAATGCTTTCTCGACCTGCTTAGAGATAATATCGTTTTGCTCCTAATCATGTATAGCATGGGAGTATTTCAGGAAGTCGTGAGTTGACTTTCCTGGTTGCAAAAAAAAAACTTAATGTTTAAATGAATGTAGTTCATATCCACAATATAATAAATTCCAAAATATTTTAAACTTATGAATTTAAAAAGATTGTACTGCAATAATTTATAACAGGTAAAAGGGACAATAAATCCCTACTTTCACGAGATTCGTTTGTCAAAATGATATAATGATGTATATAAAATAATAAGTATAGTCAGGATTACATAAACTCTGAAGTGTGTAAGTATCTCAGTATCCATGTAACCTTTATATTCTATAAATAAATATTAAACCAAATATATTTGATTTAAATTTAATCCTAAACTGCATTTTATAAATAGTACGAACGAGATAGATTAATTTTATCAATTTTTTTATGGATTAAAAAGTATCATACAAGTTAATGTAATTGTTGTTAGGGGCACTTAAGAATGGATCACTTGTGGACTGATCTTAAATCGGGGCACTTTCAGATAAGTCACGTGTAGAAAAGGGTTTGGGTGGACAAAGTGAATCTCCTGCTGACACTTAGAAATGAGAAACCATCTGGTGCAATTTTATGACCAACAATATCATTTTTCTCGCAATTAAAATACATTTCTATAAGCTGAACTTGCATTAAAGAGAATAAATTAAAATGTACTGGATATATAAGAAAGTTAAATATGTTGTTTATTTTGTTTATAAGATTAACTTTCTAAACTGAATTATTTTATCAGCAAGTGATGTAAAAACTATCTTAAACCTAGAACGGATACAGCAGCCAGACCCTGGCCATTAATTCATCAATATGAAAAGGTAAGCTCACATTTCAATAATAATTAATTTATAGGCCTTTTTGGGAATGTAACCCAAAACCATTATCTCTGTAGGAAGACATGCTAACATCTGAGATAAATTGTCGGATTTTGTAGTTGTAAAAAGGTGTCTAAGTGTGTGATTAGGTCGGATTTTAATGCTTCAGAATTCACTAAAAATCTTAGTCCAGCGAGAAAATTAAAAGAAAATATTGAACTTAGAGAAACTTAATGGAAAAAAAGCCTTGCATTTTACCAAAAAGTACAAGAAATATCAAACACTGTTACAGAAACCTATTATTTGTTCTGTGCATCTCTACAATTCTCCTTTTTCCAATGATCTGCTAAAATTAATATTTTTTCCTATAGCTCAGGAAATATTGATTTTATAAAATATTTTTTAAAGGAAAATTTTCTTATCTCAAAGAGTGTTGGAGTAATAATCAATATTGTAAATTTCCGCTTATGTAAAGTACACTCAAAGTAATTTCATGAAAAATTGAGACGCGCCATTTTGATTTTAATGATAGCCAATGCCAGGATACGAATTTTAATTACAAATATTTCTAGCAAATTAGAGAAAATATATACTTTCTTTTTCAACATTAAGTTTATTAGAAAATTTAATTTTAGGTTTTGAAAGCTAGTTCCAAAAGTCCTTCCAGGACATCTTATGAAAATCAGGTTTTATCCCGACCAAAAAATAGTTTTGGCTCTAGGTCAAGATATAGAGGGACAGAGAGACGGCATCACAAAAACCACTTTTCGGGTTCAGGGTGTGTTGAAACCTCGACATCCATCAAAATATCAAAATCAATTTTTCTCGACTATTGAAAAATTTACTCTTTCTGAGATGTCACGAGAGAGTAAAATAACTATTTATTAGGACTGGTTCAAGAATACAAATTGACATGGATATCAAATTACAAGTAAAATAAACAGTTTCTATTATTTAATTTCAAATTCTTGAAAAATTAACCTACTTGTTTAAAAGTGCAATCTATAGTTTCGTCAAAATCTTTGCTTATATTTGAGAATCCACAATCTTAATGACATATGTAACGTTTGTGAATGAATTCACTGGGTCGCAAAATGAGTATTTAAGGAAAGTTTCAAATGTGTAGCAAATTGGTGAGCAGTATGTGTAAAGGGTGGCCGTTTAGAAGTGAACATGTGGCCAGTCAATTGACAAGTGGTCGACTCCATCCATTTACCAAATTAAAGTTGTCCGTAGAAATCCCGGTTTCACCATTCATTTCGCTTGCCCTACTACTAACAGAAGGGGAAGAGGGCATATGTTGCAACTGGAAGTAACTTGCGTAAAGTTCGGATACACACAACTTGACTCTCTTTAATTAACCCTGGAATAAAGGAGTTAAGGAAGTTTTTGGGGGTGTGGTAGTGGATTGGAAACTTTTCATTTGAGAGACTTGTGGATTGGGAAATGGCTATTCGACTTGAGTAATTGTAAATAGGAGTATTGGGCATCGCCGATTCAACTAGAAGGAATTGTAATCAAGTGTATTGGGCACTTTATCGTAGAATGTTAATTAGAAATGAGTACAATAAAATGCCATCAGACTTCAGTTCAGTATAATCTATTAGCAGAAATTTAGCTATTCCCTTCAGTATGTTCGAGGTAATTCTAATTCTTAGTAAGTGGAGGGGCAATTATAGGTTAGGTTATCTTATGCTAGGTTAGGATAGCAGTGTTCAATCCACGTTGGGTGGAAAAGCGTGGTGAGATGAAGTGGTGCCCAATCCATTTTGGGAGAGAAATTGTAATGCTAGGTAGCCGTGCTAAATACACCCTGAGAGGATGGTGCAAAGTAGCAGTACCCAATATACAATGTGAAGGAAATCGTACTTCAAGGTAACATTGCCCAATCTACCTCGTGAAGGAAATCGTACTTCAAGGTATCATTGCCCAATCCACCTTCGTGAGGGAAATCGTACTTCAAGGTATCATTGCCCAATCCACCTCGTGAGGGAAATCGTACTGCAAGGTAACATTGCCCAATCCACCCTATGAAGTAAATCTGAGGATTTCCTTATAGAGAGATATTGTGAAGAATATTATAAGCCTTCTTCAAGGTAACAGTGCCCAATTCATCTTGTGAGGGAAATCGCACTGCAAGGTAACATTGCCCAATCCACTTCGTGAGGGAAATCATACTGCAAGGTAACATTACCCAATCTCCACCATATGTAGAAAATCGTGAGTATTTCCTTATAGAGAGATATTATGAGGAATATTGAAAGCCTTCTTCAAGGTAACAGTGCCCAATCCATCTTGGGAGGGAAATCGCACTGCAAGGTAGTAGTTCCCAGTCTACCCTATGAAGGCAATCGTACTGCAAGGTAGCAATGCCCAATCCATATTGTAAAGGAAATCATAGTGCAAGGTAGTAGTGCCCAATCCACCCTATGGAGGAAATATCACTGCAAGGTAGCTGTGTCCAATACACCTCGTTAGGGATATTGTAGGCCTTCTGCAAGGTAATAGTGCCCAATACACCTCGTGAGGTATATTGTAGGCCTACTGTAAGGTAATGGTGCCAAATCCAACTTGTGAGGGATGTTGTAGGCCTACTGTAAGGTAATGGTGCCAAATCCAACTTGTGAGGGATGTTGTAAGCCTAGTGCGATGTAACAGTTCCCAATTAACATTGTGAGGGAGATTGTACTGCAATGTAGCAAAGATTTATCCACCTCGTTAGGGATATTGTAGGCCTTCTGCAAGGTAATAGTGCCCAATACACCTCGTGAGGAATATTGTAGGCCTACTGTAAGATAGCAGTGCCCCACCCACCTAGTGAGGGAGATTGTAGGCCTAATACAAAGTAACAGTGCCCCACCCACCTTTGGGAGGGGCATTTTGATGGTATATTGGGTTCAAAAGCAGTGCCCAGTCCACATAAACCCTCTTTTATATACATATACTACATCATAATTCTCATCCGGGTTATCAGACTATTTTAAGTAATGGTAAGGTTGGAGGTAGACATAATTTGGAATAAAAGAACCTGCATTTTCGTGAAAAGATAATTTGTAACTGTTTAGAAATAAAAAAAACTCCGTACAGCCATTCAAGATTCACACCTTGACATCCCCAACTCCTGAGAACTAGACAAGACAATACTAACGCCTTTATCCACGCCCTAACCAGTGGGAATGTTAGGTAAGTTCCTTGCTCAACCTTTTCTTAAGGGAAAGTTGGGGTGGTTTGTTAAATAAAATATACAATTAATTAACATGTTAATACTATAGGGTTCCTTAAATACAATTTAACTTTATTTTACCCGCCTCGGTGGCGTAGTTAGCTAACGCGCTAGTCGTGTTGAGCTCAACCGCTGAGGACGGGGAGATCGAGGTTCGAATCTAGGTCGGGTGAACTGGGGGTGGTTTTCCCCTCCCCCCACGCAAATGTGGGCTCACTTTCCTCTAATTCAACCTTCCCAATTCCTAATCCATCAGCGTAATTAGTACTTAAAGCGTATAACCCGAACGGGTAGTAAGACATGGTGCTAAATAATAATAATAAAAAACTTTATTTTTGTATTTTTAAAAGATAAATGCGTCAGTGTCATTGAATTTACACTTTGGTAGGTTTTTTTAATAACATCACGTCCTACTAACCGTTCGGGTTGTACGCTTATGTACTAACTACGCTAATGGATTAGAAATGAGAAAGGTTTAATTTAGAGGAAGTGTACCCACATTGGCGTGGAGAGAGAGTAGGAAACCATTTAGGAAAATACGCCTGTCTGGGATCGAACCACTATTTCTTCGTCATTGTCAGACTTATATAATGCTAGAGTGACGCCTTAGACCCTGCGGTCACCAAAGCGGTACCTTGATATCTAGCCTATTTCTTTCATAAAATTAGTCCCCAAAGTAAAATATAAATGTATATCAACCATAAAACACAAATCCGCTTCAGTACTTAGCCGAATAGTCTAAGGCTTCACTCATGTGATTATTATTATTATTATTATTATTATTATTATTAGCACCGCGTCTTACTATCCGTTCAGGCTATACGCACTTACGCTAATGTGTAATGTTAGGGTGATTGTGAGATGAAATGAAGGACCTACAGCTTAACGTGGAATCCGAACCACGGTGGAGGCCTGGCATTCCACACATTCACAAGATGTCTTGTCAGAGGTGAAGGAAGGGTTTGGTAATCAGATAAATCTGTGCCGCGACCGAGGATTGAACCCCGGCCGCCAGCACAGAAGTCTGACACCTTACCCCTAGACTGCCAGGTTACCTACTCATGTGATAAACTGGTTTGATGAAGACAGGAGGATCGTAGTTTGAATCCCAACCGGTTCCTCTAAAAGGACTTTTTCTAGGTGTTTTCCCACTTCCCTTCCAACCAAATGTTGGTAGACTACCTCTCTAAAGATTCATTCCTCATCTATCCCCCATTATAGTAAATATTATGCCTATAACCTGTACAGGAAGTAAGACGGAATGATAATTTAAAAAAACAAACTATAATACACTCTCTTCCCTTATTTAGTTGAGATATTTAACATGCACTTTTTGAACCAACTTATTGATTAAATTAGCACAGAAAAATTTCTATAAACGAAAGAGAAAGGACCTATACCAATTTTACCGGGAAAGTTATTATCACATACCTTACAAGGTTCTTGAAGAGAAGAAAAGCCATCGGTCTCATGTCAATTGTGGCATATAAGATAACTATGGAAAGTAAGTGAAAATACATTTCCCAGTAAGTTTGGTAGGTCCTTTGGCTCTCGCTCATATAAATTCTATTTTGCTGATATAATCAGCCTATTCAGAAAGTACATGTTGTATACCGTACCTCGAAAAAAAAGCAACTATTTAATCGATCCCAATTTCACTCTTGTCAAATGAAGGATAGATAACATTTTCCACTCTCCCTCCATGTATATGTGGGTCAAATTCCTCTAGCTCATTGGCGTATTTAGTATATAGACGTATAGCCCTAGCAGGTAGCTAGATTATTATTATTATTATTATTATTATTATTATTATTAGCACCACGTCTTACTAACCGTTCGGGTTATACGCACTTACGCTAATCTTTGCCGGGACCGAGGATTGAACCCCGGCCACCAGCATAGAAGTCTGACACCTTACCCCTAGACCACCAGGTCACCCAATAGGTAGTTAGACATGGTGGTAACTATGTATACAGGATGTTTGGAAACTAATAGCCCAAACTGCACATATAGCTTGCTTGGACCAAAAGTAATACAAAATTCCAATTCACCTACATTTGTAAAACTATGCATTATCATTAAATTGTGTTCAAAGTGTCGGCGTTCAGTGCCAGTATGACAAAGCTGTTCAAGCATGCGTGTACAACAAGTTGCATGAGAGCTAGGCGTATGGCACTGTGAATGTGATAATGGCAAGTACTTTATGTGATGTAGGAGCGTTAATGATGACTCTCAGAACGTATTTGCATTTCTAGATGGACTGGTGTGTCGTTTACTATTAAATATGGTATGTTCTGCTGCCGTGCCCCAAGATTTTAAAGTGTGCAGTGCAGTGCGCCTAGCACCTATGCAACCTGTAGTACATGCATGCTTGAACAGCTTTGCTATCTCAGCACTGTATGCTGAAACTTTGGACACAATTTAATGGTATTAGTCTAGTTTGCCGGTTGTAAGTGTATAGGTATTTTTTATTAATTTATTCAAACAAGCTATATGTGCAGTTTGCGCTATGAGTTTCTGAACAGCCTGTATATATAGATGTGTAAATATTTTTATCAGAAATAACTAAGGTTTAATATAATACATATAAATAGTTAATGGATCTGGCATAACAGCCAACAGATGAGTATGATTTTATCATGATGGTGATAAAATAGAATATTACATCCCTGAGTAGTCTTACCTTTAATTATTGTTTACATCATCGCCTTATCTTTTATTTTAAACCAATATTCTTAAAACTTTTGTCATAATCAATATTTGATCAAACTTAACACCTCCCTAACCATTCACTCCTTTTCTTTCTAAATGTAGTGCATATTTATACACACAAATTTTTGTTTTAAATTTTGATTAAATTAAAATCAATAGCAATACCAATTTAACTGCACATAAGATCAAATCAAGTCAACACTTTTATCACAAATAAAAATAAGAGATACAATACATTTTCATTTAAAATTGAATTGCTAACTTGCGTTGTAGTCAATGTTAAGGGTGATTTTGTATTTTATCCTTGTACTTATAATAAATCCAAGGTGTGAGACTACTGTGGAGAGGTGGTAGCTATATAAGTAGGGGGTACGGGGTATGATAGTGGCAAAATGGAATCAACACAGGGTGTCTGTGCTCAAGAGGCACCATCAGATAATAGAAGTAAACGCGCTCTTAATTAATGTTCTCACTTCAACTGATCTGTTAATGTTACTTAAATTAAATAACTTCAAATTTTTGCATCATTAACATGATTCAAAATTGTATCTATTTATTTTGAACTTACAGTTGAAGCATAGTAATGGTTAAGGTCTCAGCTAACATACGATTCAAATTATTTTATAACTAGCCTAGAATAGGGCAGGAGCAATATTGTGTCACAAGGTGACTCAGCAATCTAATTCGATAATCCTTTATACCACAGGTCCGACCACTTAGCTCAGTCAGTAGCGTGCCTGACTACTGGGCTAAGGGTTACAGGTTCAATTCTTGGTATGACCGAGACATTTATCATAGGTGAAATGTGGGTTTACCCTTTCACAGTGAATAAATAATGTCTGGGGGCTGGAAGCTGTGTTTGTTCCAGGTTAATTTATAGATCGTCTGCTGTTATAATCAGATGGTTCAGAAAGTGCACTTTAAACACTTCAAAGAAATGAAAGATGAAATCTATACCATTATATAGAGGCTGTAACTGGCTTATAATTTACTATATTATACACGTTTATAATATAGTTCAACAAAAGGCAAGATGAAATAATCTGTGTGGTTTATTTTGGGAGGGAGAGGCCTAATATGATCTGCCCAGGTCACAAACATACCTTGGTACAACGCTTATTTCAGTCATCTGTTCACTGTAGAGTTGAGACAAAAGGTCGGATGGTCATCTCGGAACAGTCTGAATAAACAGAAGTCAGTTCGGTTCATATAACCCTACACCTATCCAAATGGTTTGGAGCTTCAACATCCATCAACCGTTTGAAGCCCTAGTAGTCTTCCCGATGTCAAGTGTATGAGACTAGAGTTTGGAAAGTTGTATTGGAACCATCTTAATCGAACAGGAGACCACTACAGTATTGTGGTTTCACCATGTTTTAGTGGTTTAGACTCTGACCATTAATCAGTTGGCGAAACTATGGTAGTATGCCCACTGTCTCTAGAGTTTGAATTGTTGTATCGGAACAATATGAAGTAAACAGGACGCATGTATGTTCTTGTGGATATACAATTGTCCTAGTGGTGTGTAACATGTTAATTCACCAATTATTGTAAGCCAGTCAATTAGTATTTCTGCCTTCAAGTTAATTGAGACTAGAGATTGAATGGTTATATACTTCTGCCTTCAAACTAAGTGAGACTAGAAGTGGAATGGTTATATCGGAACAGTTTGAAGCAAACAGGTTGTGGCTCTACTATTGTCCTGTTGGTTTGGACAGTGGTCATTCACCAATTATTGTCAGCCAGTCCAGTAGTCTCTCCGCCTTCAAGTTAAGGGAGACTAGAGGTTGAATGGTTATATCAGAACAGTTCGAAACAAACAGGAGGCAGTAAGGGTCTTGTGGCTCTACCATTGTCCTAGTGGTTTGGACTTGTGGCCATTCATCAATTGTCACCCTTCCTTGAAGGGTTCCGTAGCCAGTTAGACAGCGCTAAGGGGTACTGCCCACTTTATAAGGGCGAACTAATAAGAGTGGTTGTTGCCACTGATGTGTGACAGTTTGCTACCACAGGTGGGAGGGGGGTGTCCGAGAAGAGGAGTAGAGACCCATTCCTTCTCAAGCCCATAACGAACACCAATTAGTTGGAAATGGTCAATTGGTCACCCTTACACATAGGGAGCAGATATTAGTCAACTTCTTTCCCAAATATTCCAAAGAAAGTATGGTTTATATAACTAAACGGATATTATAATTTAGAGTAACGCTCTGTAGATTAAATATTTTTATTTATTGCTCATTATATCTCTATATTTTGGAAGAGGATGTTGGGAGGAGTTATAGAGGGTCTTTGTTCTATCTCCATGAATGATAAAATACGTTTTATATTTTAATAATGTGACTACCTACATCGGTGGACACATGATCTTAGGCATCAACTTAGTTTGTTTTGGTTTGATTAGGATGATAATGTCAGGAATTGAATATCACCTTTATGTACTTTTAGCATTCATTCATTCCCTCAAGGAAAAATTTTATATTTTCCCTATAGCCTCTACCATTCTCCTCTTTACCTCCTTAGTGTGATTAAATTTGTGTACAATCCAAGAGAGCAGTAAGAGGTTGTGATCAAAATATTAATATAATAAAATATGATATTATTAATAACAGTCCTATGCAAACTTTGATTGCAATAATCTTCAGAGAAAAGGAAAAATTAATTAATAGGTAAAACAAAATATGTCGTCAAACCTAATTATTATTATTATCATCATCATTATTATTATTAGCTCCGTGTCTTACTACCCGTTCGGTTCATACGAACTTACTTTAATGTGTAGTGGTAGGGTGACTGTGAGCTGAAATGGAGGATCTACAGTTTAAAGTGGGATCCGAACCACGGTGGGGGCCTGGCATTCCACACATTCACAAGTTGTGATTAATACACGTATTGTTAGAGGTGAAGGAAGGGTTTGGCAATCAGATAAATCTGTGCTGGGACTGCAGATTGAACCCCGGCCCCCCAGCACAGAAGTCCGACACCTTACCCCTAGACCGCCAGGTCACCTCGTCAAATATAATCAGATATAATTTTAGCTTAACTTAAATGAAAGATTAAATGGTTACTTTTACATGTAGGCTAATAGGCTATTATTTTAATAATTTCGCCACCAAGATTAAATAGGAATATATATATTTTTTATTATTAAATATTGAGACTTGTAATCCCCATATTAGTATTTAATTTAAGCTTATGTTAGATAAAGCGATATTTTTAGGTTTTAGAATGGTAACTTAAAGGAACATTTCCAAAATATAAAACTGAATTAACATATTATGAGGCCTAATTGTGCAAGATTATATCAGTGTACCACATATAAAATTGATAAGCGGTTCCCAACTTATTTATATTTGTGCTTTTATTGTAAAACAAACAACTCTAGAGAAATGGGGTTTCTTTATATTCACGTAGTGACAGAATAGTCGGCAACTATGGCAATGTAAGATTCCGCTACCTTATCTCAGTCGAGATCGTGTCTGGATACTGATCATAGGGTCTCGGGTTCGATTTCCGACATGGACGGAAAATTTTTCATTGGTGAAATATGTATTTTCCCTTTCAGTGTGATAAATTAATGACCAGTTGATGGATGATGTGTCTGTTCTAGATTTAGGTTAGTTTATAAGTCGTGTGCTGATATAATCAGTCGTTTCATAAAGTGTACTTTAAATACTTGAAATAAATGAAAAATAAAAATGACATTACAAGGGTTTAATATAAACCATAGCTTTGGATACACTTGAAATATTTTTTACTTCTTTTGAATAATTTTTTATAAAATGCAAAGCTTTCACTAAAACTCACCATTTTTACAATCGAAAAAGAGTGATCTTTTTTACGATACGAAACTGTATAAATTAAAGGTATAGGCTTATAAAGTCAAATATTTAAGTAGGTTCCTGTGGTCAAATATGGTTCTTTAAATCTAATAAAATTTAAATTGTTTTAAGCAAAAAATAAAATTATAAGTCATCAGTATTTTTTTAGAATATTAAACTTTATTTCCAAAAAATAGTAAATACAGTTTAATAAAGAACAATAACATCTCCAGGCAATTAATCAATATATATTCTACAATCTCGTTTCCAGTGTATGGCTATAAAGATGAAATAACAAACACACGTATTGCGATTAAATATCCTTCTAAGATAAACCATGATTTTTATAGGAAGCCCACTCACAACCTCAAATATTGGTTGATAGTCACTAAAATTTGTCATAATGAATGTTTTATTTATTTATCATAAAGTTCATCTAAAAAGTCCTAAACTCTTCTAATCGTACTTCCTTATGGGTTACTGTATGATTCTTCTTAGCATCATTAATTAAACCGCATAAGAATTTAATTCCAATTTTAATTATTTTATTCATACCATTGAGGCAGAATTAGTTGCCAATTTTCAAATAAAGATATTCCTACTAAAATCATATTGTATTTACCAGCATAGGGTCTGCTTGTGTGGGTTTAGTTATCACTAGTGTGGGGCTACTTGTACAAGTTCCAGTGTCTATGTAGAGCCTACTTGCTTAGGTGTAATGACATATGATATATTAAACCATCAGATAACAGAAACACAGGTGGCTGTACTAGAAGTGGCTTTAAACATTTTTCACTCTGAATTTCTAGTTTCTCTCCACCTAAATTTTAGTTTATGTAATCTTTAAAATACCGTCCTTATATCTTGTCCCTAGATTAAGCACTCAAAACACTTTTTCTAAATATAAGAAACGACTAATACAATTAATTTTAAGTATTATTCTATAGATATAATAATAATTATTATTAGTAGAGTTCCGAACTCCAAGCTAGGTAGACACCGGGTTTATCGACTTTAAGAAGAGTCCCACCCGCCTCGGTGGCGTAGTTGGCTATTGCGCTGGTTTCATGTTGAGCTAGACTGCCAAGGACGGGAGATAGGGGTTTGAATTTATGTCAGGTGAACTGGGGGTGGTTTTTCCGTTTTCATATAAGATGTAAAAAATTAGATATGTATATTATTATTATTATTAATAATACCAATATTAATTTGTTTCAATGAAATGTTAGTACTATAAAAAATTATAAATATTTTATTTAGTACATATCATATGAATGTTTAGAGCGAGTTATTTTAACCCCATACATATAAGGGTACGCAAAAAGTATAAAATAGAAAGTTTGAGCCTTTATTACTTGTGAACTATAATGATTTGAAATTCTTGAATGATTATTTATGGCTTATTATTATACAATTGTTAAAAATATGCAATTACATTTTGGTGGTCAAATGACCTTAAGGTCAGGAGGTTCAACCTTTTTTGAATAAATATAGTTTGAAACTATTTTCTTAATATGATCGTTTTGCTTATAAATTTCACTTTAAATAATTAATATTAAAAGAATAGTAAAAAATAAATAAATCATACCAATTCAAGATGTTACACCCTGTAATTTTGAACGTCTGTTTGACCAAAGGACGGTGCGGTTGTTTTTATTGTATTTTTTTTACAGTCTACTCAATAATACAGATGCACCCTATATTGGGGAATTTGGCAATCCTGATAGCACACAAAACCCTCACGTTCGAATACTTCTTTCTTTGAGTGAGAACGTAATATATATCGAACCAGGGCACATTGAATCAAAGGGGATGGGGTCTGGTTAAATCTTGTTTAGGACGCATTGAGTCTCATTAAAACAATACAAACATTGCAAGTTTTCCAAAGTAACGAGCCCTATCATCACACACACAATGCCTCGCTACGCCTGGTAGCTCGGTTTGACCGCACGACAAGCGTACACAAGTTGGAATAACAACCCTACCCTTCATTGGCATGCTATTTCGGCCCGGTTAGCTATATTTATTTATACGAACCATTTGTTAGACCACACTGTTATTTATACTGCGGTACACCACCCCAGTGGTGAAATGGGTCACCCACACTAGGGAGCTTTGGTGCTGCTGTTATTACTTGCTTGCTTGTCCGCTAGGAAGGTTCCTCTGTTACTGATGCTTTTTGTTCTCCAATTCAATTCTGTTAGTGCAAAAGGCAATTTGGACCACAAAACAACCTTTTATCCCTATCCTTTAGTGACGTCCGACCAAACATCGTTATGTGGCTTGGAGGAACAAGGGAACATACCAACATGTTGCAACACTTTTTTTTCCTTATTCTTTTCGCTCCACCTATTACTTTCCGTTCAGGCTAGACGCATTTTTTTCAAGCATCGCGTCTTACTACCATTTTGGGTTATACGCATCTGTACTAGTTACTCTGAAGTGTTAGGTAAGAGGAAGGTTGAATGTATATTAAGTGTACCCAGATTTATGTGGAGGAAGCGTGGAAAAAATCTAGGAAAAACCTCCCCCACAACCCTCGAACAGGATCGAACCCATATCACCTTGTCATCAACAGTTTAGTCAATTACGAGAGTGACGACTTAGACTACGCGGCAACTGAAGTGGAGTGGATGCATTAATTTAATTAGTGGGGCTAGGGATGAGAAAGGTTCAATTGAGATGAAATTAACCCACATTTGCCTGGTGTTATGATGGAAAATAGTTTAAGGGAGATCATTCATACGTATATCAGGACGTGACTTGAGCCGTAATCTCCTAGTCAATATCAAATCACATGATAACTAGGACGACATTTGGTCTGCCCTGTCCACTGATACAATTAGTAGTATTTAATTTTGATAGAAAAAATCCTGTTGAAGTAAGTATAAAGAATTTAACAGTAAACATTGTTTTTAAATTTGATACGTACTTATATAGATAAGTGACTGAAACCCAAAATTTCTCGAAAATACATTTTTAGCTAACATTAAATATTCATGAGTATGAAAATTACTTTTAATTCATAAAGTAGGTCAGTAGACTGATATAAAATCTATAATCTTTAAGTGAAAGGTGAACATTTTAATTAATCTATTTTTGAATCATTATATATTCTAAAATAACTCGCATCTTTTCTTATAAAAACCGCAGCAGCGGGCATGTAGAGTAAGGTCAAACTTATATAGTCTGGTTTGCCAAGGCTCGAGTGCCGGCCAGAGTGGAAGTAACAGCCAGGTGTATCAGGCCTGGGCTTTCTTAAATGATTTCCCACCATGGAAATACATGAAAATTCAGGTACCTTTCTTATAAATTCTATTTTATCCGGCCCTAATGAATGTGTTTAGATGCATGCAGCTCGAACGATTTGGGAGACACGCAGCAAAAAAATAAATATATATATATATATATATATATATATATAAAGCTGTAGACTAAACTAGAACTATGGTTTATGGTCTTAATAGATAAGGCATATATATATATATAAATTACAGAAATTAGCATTGATAAGTATTTCAAACATTGATTTTAAGTATAAAGGGGACATAGATGCTTCCTGTTCGGAAACAGCCCACACACCCTACAACGTGTTTCGACAATTTCCACTTTTAATTTAGCTAATTGTAGCAAATGTTGTGACTGCAAGAAGCGACTTGTGGTCCGGCCAACAAGCAATTTGCCAAAGTGCAGTAATTTGTAAGGATTATAATTCCGCTAAAGAAAGAGAATTACTGAAGCAAGAAAGGGCCCGACTGAAAAGGGACCACATAATGAATGTTCCGCATCCTCTTCCCTTGCCTTTGCACAATCACTGCCAACATTGGCAGTATACGTTAGTTTGGCCATTAAAAGGTGGGAGGATTTGGGGATGGCCCCCCAGTTTATAGAGTGGTTATTCGCATCGGTAGTCCCTAGGTCTAACGCTTTGCTCTATGGTTGGATTGGATTGCCGGTGACGGGGAGGCTCAAGTTCGAATCTCGATCGGATTTATTGAGAGTGTTTCTCCCTAAACATTTTTCCACTAACCCATCACGAATATGGTGGTACAAACCCCTTTTATTTTACTTTTATAATTGCTGTGAACAGGTATATCAGGGTTCGAATCCTAGATGGGTCTACTGAGGGTGGTTTTTCCTAAATGGTTTCCTACTCTCCTTCCACGCCAATTTCGGTAAATTATCTTTAAAATGGTTCCTTATTATTTCCTCCCACACTATAGTAACTGAAAAATAGACCCAATATGGTGGCCGCATGGTCTAAGGTAGTGGTTACCAAACTTTCAGGAGATAAATTTGTCACGCAGCACTATAGTTGCATTGATGCTAAAGGCATGCCCATTAATGTTTTGCTATATTTACCAAACTGCATTTTTTAAAGTTGTTAGTATATATATATATATATATTTATTTATTTATTTTATCGTTTAGTAAAAACATGAATTATTTTTAGATTGCTAAATAGCTTAAATATTGATCTAAACTTAATCTTTTCTATTGAAAGCCATTAAAAATTGTTGCAAAGGGAAAAAAGGATTATTTTCGCTATATATGACAAAACTTCAAATTCATCTCGTAGTTGACATCAAAATTCTGATAGCGACTTATTAGCTGCAAAATTGTATTTTACCGCAGAAACTGACGTCAAACCATTCAAGCACTCATACTCCGATGCCAGGTTGGCTTTTCCGACATTCAAATAAATAGCATTGCCCTGCTACTTGATTTGTTTCGACTCTCGACTGTATACTGACTGAACCTCAACTGACTGAAGGTGCGAAGAAACACGAGTTTTTAATAAGCAATAAAAACTTCCCAGAAAATTCTGGAAAGGGGTCGAAGCAAACAATCGTATCTGAAAGTGCAGCGAAGTTTTCAGAGAGACGGGGTGAACTGGCACCCTCTTTCTTGTCTCTCTGGTCTGGTTTCGCCGCGTGCAGTCTGTAAATAATGTCTACCCAATACTTACCTATACACAGTTCATGGACGCACAAATTCACAGATTTGATATCATACCGTGAACTGACTTTTCGTTTGACCATTTCAAGAACGGTCTAAAATGTTTATTTACTCTTTCCCCTTTCCTTAACTGGACCTTAATAAACTATATACTATAATCTTAAATGAAATTAGTTTTAAGATATTTTACTAAGCCGACCCAACTTTACTTAACCTAACCTTCTATTCTAAAACGATTATAAGTTCAACTAACCTAAAGACCAAACTTGTTCTTCGCGTGTCCATTTCATGGACTGAGCAAAAACTCTTTAAGTTCATGAATTGGATAACGAATAGACTATGTTTTGCCTAGTTCATGAAATGTTAGGAGGAGAGGCCTATTCACGAAAGAGGCATAAATCTCCCCGATTCGTGAACTGGGAAAATTCACGATTGGGGTGTAACATATATAAAGGTTAGATAGATATTTATAATTTCTCTGAATTTCATAAAAATTTTATGGGAGAGTATGTATGTCGAAACAAAGTTTGAAAAATAGATATAATCTTCTCCACATTTGCCCGATCAGGTCTTAATTACTATGTAAAGGAATCGGGGAGTTGTATATGTTAAGATAATTCTCTGGCAATGTTGATGAGTATTTGGCTTTCAAAAATGGGTTGTTCGTTTGTAATGTTTTTGTTCTATAGTATTTCTGTTTGAATACGGATGTTCATTCTGGTACCTTTATTAAAAAAAATTGACAGTTTCCTGCAGTTATCAATGGATGTGGGGATGTTTTTTAACTGCTTAACGAATGTAGATATATTTCCATAATTTTTTTTAAAAGTAATCGATTTATCCTTAATTTCGAAGTGAAATATTTTTCTAGTGTGGCCTATGTACACAGATTAATTCGTAAATTCCACATTACTATACTGATTTAAGTCTTTGAGGTTTGAGTTATCGGTGTATTTCTTGACATTGTTGTTGGTACCAAAGGCAGTATTTATATTCTGTTTTTGGAAAACGTTGTTTTTAGTTAAATTTGACTAATTTAGGTTTTGCGTTATCAGATTTTTGATGATAAGAGTGGACCTTTGACTAATTTTATCGTGAAATTAATTTACTGCTATATGTGGAGTAATACATTACAAAAACAACAATATATACATACAGAGTACTCACTCTTTCTTTTAAATGCTAACGTAATTATGATAAAATTTATATTTCCTTAAAATAATATATAATCCTAGCACTATATTTGATCTCTTTTTCTTATTTTTCATTTCATTCATTGGTATCATAGCAAGAGGATCTCATTAAGGAGCACATTTTTATATTTAAAAATAGTCAAAGAAGTTAAGGAGGGGTGATAAGAAAAAGTAAGTTTGAGGAGTTGAAAAGTGCAAAGGTGCGAAGATGGATGCATAATTGACAAACGAAATGAGTCCTTTGGTTAATTTAGAATCGTGTTACAAAATTTTCTTATTCTACTTAAAAAAATCTTGATTTTTTTTTTTACATAGATCAAAAGAAGGAAAGTACTGGAAGAGGACCTCCAAGAAAAGTAAATAGAAAGTATATATTATCATGTGCTTCAAAGGTTGAAAAAATATCACTTAAGCTGACTAAATTGGCAAAGAACTAAATGGTTTTATTAATGATAACACATTTTATGAACTAATTGAAATTCATCATAGATAAACCTACATATCACTCTATGATATAATAATTGTTGATTTAAAATATTTATTAGAAAAATATATGTATTAATTATTTTTTATGAAAATGATATAATTTTACAAATATTTATTTGAGTAAACAAATACATTCAATAAAACAATTAAAACTATCAAAGTTCCAATATTTTGAAAACCATTTTAAGTATTTGTTTTAAAAGTGCACAGTTTAATGAAGGGCATCTAAGATTTAGTAAATATTTAGCTCTGTACAAATTAAAGAGTATAAAAGATATGATAAAAGTAATTAAACATCAATAGACCCAAATATTTACTGTACAGTAAACTGTACAGTACTGTACAGTACACATTACATATTCAGGTCTTAAACATAAAAATAATAATGTAATCATCGGATCTATTAAAATATGGATTTAAAGTATTACCTTTTTGATGGTGAGCCAACGAACTAACTTGCATGAAGCAAACTTATAGACAGATGAAAAAACTAGCAAACAAAGATTTGTTGGATAAACATAAGTTTGGTCAAGTAATATTACGTGAATGCTATTTATAAAGTTTATCGTTTTGGATAATCTTAAATTATTAGGTCTAGGATCGCCATGTAAGATGTAAAATATGTACTCGTAAAGCTTTGAAATATGGTGATGGAGAATATTTGAGTAGATCACGTGGAAAGACAGGGTGACAAAGGAGGAAGTCCTAAGAATAGTGGATGAGGGGAGATTCTTCGGTACAAAGCAAATTGGATCGGACATATCCTTAGGAGGACCTGTTATTTTTACGTTGTCATAGAAGGCAAGATTGAGGGAAACAGGAGGTTGTGAAGGAGAAGGATTCAAATATTGGATGACTTGAGGAAAGAAGAAAATTATGGGAGCTGAAGGAGGAAGCAAAGGGCAGTGTGCATTTGCAATCTAAGTTCAATGACAAAAGGAATGGACCTATCGTAAGACAGAAAACCTAATAATAATAATAAGCTTAAATTAGATTTGTTTTAATTTATTTATTACCATTTAGATTAAACTACTGTAGAATAGATAATTGTTAAAACAGAATTAGGCTAAGCCAAATTGAGTTTGGTTTATAAACTAAGTTATTTAAGTGACAAAATAATTAATAAAGTTGAGTTAATTTTTTTATATATAATCTGAAAAATATCCAGCTATTTTAGGTTACAGTCCAGTTAAGATAGCTGAAAAACATTCATTTCATAAAATAAATAAACCAATGCACTTTTTTAACGTGATTATTAGGAGAAAAATCGTATAAATTGAATGTGTATACTTTGGACTGAATCGGCTTGTAGCTTTTAGGTTTAAAAAAATCATAAATGTGCCGAAAACTGGTATTTTCACTTTTAAGGTGAGAACATTTTTTTTCTAAAACACAAAATAATCTGTGATAGTGCTTAAAAACGAAAACAATGGCCATTTTTTGACATTTAATTACAGGGGTTGTAATCATTATAGGAACTTAATTGCCTTAATTGTAGCTATTGTCGGTGCCTACCTACAATAAAAATTTAGTACAAAAATAATCATAGCTTTTTGCGAAAATCGCGAGTATGTAAAAATAGGTGTTCCTGAAAAACTGCTTGGAAGCGGCCAATAATGGTCATATAGTAATGTTTAAAAGCGCTATTTATTCGCGAATAGTTTATCTATAACCCTCAAATAATGAAATTTAAGCAGAGTCCGATTTAATTCCTAAAAAATGCGTCTGAATACCTGGGTGTTTGTTGCTCGGGCGTGCGAGCGGAGAAGTGGCGGCGTGGTGGGAGAAGCCTCTCTGGCAGCCAAGCTTAAAGCGTTGGAAAGTGCGGTATCTCGCCTAAATATTAGTAGTGGGCATATTATTGACGCTTAAGAAGCGAATGGCTATTTTTGACGATTCACATAGGTATGGTATTATTTGTCATTAAAACAATTGAAACATTGATATTGCCTCAGTGTTTTGGGAACATAAATAACATCAAAATTAATAAAAATAAATTGTTATTAATTTTCTTATTGTTATCGATATTTTTTTATAAGTATTGCATACAAAGTTATTGGTTTGGATCATGCATAAATATGAATGTAAATATAAAACATGAGATTTTGATTACTAAACATTTATTTTATTTTAAAAAATAATTTAGTACTGTAATGATGATATATAAAAAAAATTTGATACTCAAAACATTTATCTAATCTTCTTCCTCTACAATCCTAACTTCGTATGCGATGCTTATGGAGCCCGTTAGCACTAAATAATAATTATGAAAATAATAACAATAACAATGAGAAATGTTAATAAAACACTTTTTTATTAACTTTGATGTTATTTATATTCCCAAAACACCGGGACACTATCAATGCTACGATTAAAAATAAAAATTGGCATAATGGTATTAAATCAGACTCTGCTTAAATTTCATTATATGAGGGTTGTAGATAAACTATTCGTGAATAAATAGCGCTTTTAAATATCACTATATGACCATTATTGGCCGCTTCCAAGCAGTTTTTCAGGAACACCTATTTTTACATACTCACGATTTTCGAAAAAAGTTATGATTATTTTTGGACTAAATTTTTATTGTAGGTAGGCACCGACAATAGCTACAATTTAAGTCTTGAAACAAGTTTATATACTAATTACAACCCCTGTAATTGAATGTACAAAATGTTGATTTTTCACGGTTATGATTTTTTATTGAAAAAAATTGTGAACCGGTTTCAATTGACCAGGGCTAATTTTTTCGTCTTTTAAAGCGCTATCACAAGTTATTTTGTTTTTTTTTTCTGAGAAAAAAAGTTTTAACACATTAAAAGTGAAAATACCAGTTTTTGACACTTTTATGATTTTTTTTTATCATAAAGGCTACAAGATGATTTAATCCAAAGTATATACATTCAATTTCTACGATTTTTCTCCTAATTATCACGTTGATAAAGTGGATGGCTAATTTATTTTAAGAAAATAACTTTATTATCTGGACTATAATTGAGTGCTAGTCATGATGATTCTTCTAAACATTTTTACGTTAGGGAAATAAAAGACATCTGTCCGGGCATTATGAATAAAAATAAATATTTATAAGTAATATCCTAAGATTTTTCTTATTATGTCCTGATATGTAACGTATAACATTTTCAAAACTGCTCCATTAAGCAATAACCAAGTAACACCCTTTTTTTTAAATCTTGATTATGAACATCATACTATTGCCGGTTCACATTCCTTTGTGTGTATTAAGTATGTTACAATGCCTTTGAGATTATTTTATTGTAATATTGGTTCTTTTATAATATTATTTAAATAAATCAGTTGTTTTGATTTAGTAAGACCTTTTAACACGTGCATAGTTTTGAGGATTTGGAAAGATGCCTGATGTCTACAAAATATTAAAAATTATTTATAGTATTATTTTATTGAAAAATAATATATATATCGACATTTTATTTGTACATTTTTACCATGGTTACTATGAGCTTAAGCTAAAGGGCTATAAGTGCTATAAGATTTTTCAAAATATTAAACTATTTCATTATTATTGGTGTACGAATATATTTTTACGTAGGGCCTATATGAAATAAATCGAAGCGAATCTTGAAACATTCGAATCAAATTTGAACCCAAAGTCAAAGATAAGATTGTTTTGCTGTCGCACAACTGTCATATTATATTTTATGTGTGCCTCTAGGTGAATAGAAATACGCTGAAAAAAATCACACTATGTTCTTTGATGCTGATATACATATGTGAATTTGTCCATGCTTTAGTTATAGATGTAATTTAATTAATATTCACTGCTAAATTATTGTTTAGTAGTCAATCTAAAACTATTGATATGGTGGTGAGATATTTAAAATCTGCTCATAACGAATAAAATATCTCTCCCTACCTTGAAATGTTTTGAAGATTCGAGGGTTAATATATTTATGGTGTCAAAGTCAAAGCTATGGAGATTTGACCTTCGACCTCGACTTTGATATTTTGAAGATTCACAAGACCCTATTAATTATAAAAATATACCCTTATTATATATATTTTAAAATTGATTTTAATATTATTTTACAAGTTTGTAAAAAACTTTTTAATATGTTTATGGATTAACTTAAAAACACCTTTATGAAATCAAAATATTTTAAATTCAAATATTGTCTTAAAATTCCTAATAATCACGGTAAGCAAAAAGTAGACAGCATTAATTGAGTGTAATTTAATGCTACATTATTTTGTATTATTAAACATTATTCAAGGTAAGTTTACGACACTTTTAGCCTTCTAAGGAATATGAAAGTAATAAATAAAATATGTTTGAAACCATTATGTTTGATAAGCACGATTAATCTCGTAATTTTTACTAAATACACATTTTTTGGGTTTTTTAACAATGGTAATGATTTAGTTTTATTTTGTGACAATAGTAATAAAAGTAAACTTATTTTTAAAAGTACCTTAATGTCAAGGACGTAAAAAGAGGGTGGTGGAGGGGTAGGAACCCCTTATAGAATTTTATGGATCCTCTATCTTATTGAATGTTAAAAATTCAGGTGCTCCATACAAACATATATAGAAAAATAGGCTGAATTTATGCCAATAGCTTCATACCCTCTATATGGAATTAAATAACATTCATTTTTCTAATGCAAATAAACTTTATAACAATATTTTTTTAATTACCCTTGAAATAGTAACTTTTATGTTTATTTAATTTAATTCTTGACTTGGTTTATGAATAGGTTTAGAAATTAATTTACTATCATTTGTCCATAAAATTTCCACAACTAAAAACTTATTATAATCTGAATCTGCATCAAAATACTCTCCATAAATACGTATTAAACCTTTTACTATCTAAAGGTATACTACAATTTTATAGAGAGCCCACCCTAAAAAGATTAGCTTTCCACGTCTTTGTTTTTAGTTACATAAATTTAATCGACACATAATATAAATAATTCTTATTTATATTAAATATAGACCTCCTATCCGGATATTATCTATAAATATATTGTCACAAGTAATATTCTAGGTGTGTTTTAGTTTATACTTTGAGATTTAATCAATTTATAACATGGTAGTGTAAGCAAAAAGATAACAAAATGACACAATCGAAACCGTGTATGGGCCCTTGGTGTGGTTTCTACAAGTAATTTCTTACGATTAATTTAACTCAGTTTAATTACACGTTAATTTTAGCACATTTACTCTAAGCTACCATCCTCATCTTATTGCCTTATATAAGTTTCATTCTAGCCTTTATGTTAAATGTAATAGTCTATTATAAAAGGGCGGATAGCAATATTAGATTAAAACAAAAAGCTCGCTATAGATGCATGCGAGGATATTTTTGTTTGTATTAGAATGTTCTTCACTACAATAACTAACGATTTGATTTAATAAAAGAGGGTGATAATAGTCATTGAGAGGAAGTACGATTGAATTAGCTAGAAGAGGAAAGTAAAAACAACAAAGTAAATCACACAAGGAATCGCATTTACAGCGCATGACCACGGAATTTTCTCCACTTTTCACTCTATCAGCATAATCAGCTGGAACTGAAAAACTGACCTTTCAGTCAATGTAAATTCAGTTTAAGAGATTCTGGCACCCTATACCGCATAACCTCAATTATGGGTCTTGTTAACCCAGAAGTGGGAATACATAATTTTATTTGAAACTCGACTAGTTATAAAAGTAATTCAAATATATTTATATGATTTTTTTTAAATATGATGTAGTACTTTGAATAAAATATTTCCAGTAAATGTGTATTCCATCATAAGCACTAACCATACTACCTTTAAAAACAAGGGTATTCAATTTTATTATCCCAAGAGCTACCTACCTCTTTCATTACTGAACATCCTGTTCGGCTTTTCCATCCACTTCCAATCTATGCGCTGTTTCCTACCGGTATTGCCAGGATCACGATCAACATATCGTCCACGTTAAGTAGCTTACACTTAATGTTCCCTAAACGGTCACTTAATGTAAAGAAATTAGTGTGTGATCAGGACTCATATAAATTAAACTAACAACTCAAGCAAAATACAGAGAAGTTGTTCACTAAATTGTTCACTAAAATTAAACTCAAGCATTTAGGGATGATTAGGTCACAAGTACATGAAATATAAGTTTTACTGTATATAAAAAAAATAAAGTGTAGGATTAGGATAACACACATTAGATTTATAGAGACACGGACAAATTTTACCGAAGAAGAAGTTTTCAACCCATAAACAAACAAATGAAGTACTAAATAGCGCTATTGACGTGGTTCACAAAGTTTTGGCTC
Source organism: Timema californicum (assembly GCA_902141385.1). Taxonomy (NCBI): domain Eukaryota; kingdom Metazoa; phylum Arthropoda; class Insecta; order Phasmatodea; family Timematidae; genus Timema; species Timema californicum. The sequence goes on along the minus strand of CABFOW010001392.1, from coordinate 103,988 downwards.
GCTAGGACACGTGATACCCTTCAATTAACGTGAAATTTCTCCCATTGACAACTCTTGTTAATTGAATACTAAGTTAACCGCATTGTGATGTATTCCATTTGAAAACAATAGAAGAACCTTTACGTTACGTTACGTGAGTATTAAGTGAACATTACATGAACGTTAAGTTTAGCCTAGTCCCAGCCTATGATTGTGAATAATTTGAACCTTCTATTCTATGTTTCTAACTTTTGTTGGTAGAAGGTTATAAACTAGGTATTCATTTTAAGCATAAGAATAAGCAAACGGCCTAAAGACTTTATTACAAAGTTATTAAGAAAAAGAGGTTAGGAAATGTATTATTCTTATTTGATAAATCTGTCTAGTACCAACTAAAAAATACATAGTAATTATTTGTTTATCAATATTTCCTATCTGTTAATGCGTTTGGTTGCTATGCTCATATTTAACTTGATAACTCAGAACTGGGCTCGAATCCGAGGTTCGTACACAAGCAGTGAATAAAAAAAAAATCAATATCCTCATTTTAATTTCTTAGTTTAATTATCAGTGGATAATTCAAATGAACAGTAAAATGCCTTATAGAAATAATACTTTATTAGAATATAACAACGTAGAAATATATATATATATATATATATATATATATATGCTAAATATCTCTGAGGAAAAATTATTATTTGATAATACTATATTTAGCTCGGGATTGGCTGAGACCCACGTCGATGGGCACGTGGACCAGTCATTTTGTTCAGGTTGTTTCTGACAGGAAGCTCGTTGTTTAAATCCCGACCGTATGTAAATAGGGTGCTTTCCCATAAATTATTACTCATTCTGCATCTACAAAAATGTGGGTATATTTCCTCTAAATGTTTCCTTCCTCACATCTGCACCTTTGACGTCGTTAAAAATTCACGGCCATTACATAATAAGAGTTGGCCTTGAATAAACTACTCTATTAATAAAATGTATTTTTTTACTTTGATGATATAATTAAATTACAATTATCTATTTTTTTGCTTATTCTTCTTGAGAACATGAATGACCAGCTTCCAAATCCCCGTTTCATTTAATTTAATGTGAACGTCGCAGCTGGGTTGTATTTATTCGTGTCTGGAGGGGGCTCCAAGTGTCTGTGCAAAAGAAGGTCCGAGACGTAAACCTTGTCGGATGAAAAGTACGTCGTATAGGTCAGGTTAGGTTAGATCTTGACTTAAGCCGTTGGGAAGGTTCCCTCCCTCTATTCTCCCGACAGAATGATGAATGGTGATTGATGGTCTAGACTTCATCCGACATATGTGACATGGTTTCAATGTGCTACCACAGCATGCTACAGTGGCTGTTGTTGTGGTGGTTTGAGGAAACTGTTGCTTGGTTTTACTCTTATGTAGAGAAGAAGGCTCAAATTTACCAATAAAAAAACACACCAAAGAAAATAGAGAAAAATCACGCTATTTCGAAACTTCATCTGATAATAAACAAAAGAAAGTAAACCTGAAAGAGTTCTAAGAGGTATACTGAATACAAAATATTTGCAATTCATTTGCGTTTTGAAAAAAATATCTAGAGAAAGTGCTATTGAATATATATGGTTTATAAACATAGTAAACGAGGAACAGTTTATTTTCAATAAGGAAACTATTTATTTCTGTGTCATCAATTTTATTTTTCCTGGTAAACACAGAAGTACTGCCTTGTATTGCAGTGTAAATAGTGTATTATTGGTTGCTAATAGAGGATCATCATATAAAACAGTTTTTTTTAAGCTAAACATAAACGTATAAATGCAACTAGGAGCTATTTGATTTATTAGGATGACCAACTTGCTTACAATTACTGTCTTAAGTTAAGACACTGCCTTCTGTTTTCTAGACATGTAAATTAGAACTAAGGATGAATGACTGGAGTCTATCTGTGGTGGAGAACATCAAAAGAGCAGAAAAGGGAGAAACCTCATATCAAAATAAAACTAAGATATAGATCAAAAGCACACCTAGACAGTGTACAAGAGCGTACAGGAAAAAAACCGCACAAATTTGCAACATGGCAAACATGTATTTTAAGAGACCCCTTTACTATTAATAATAATTAGAATAAAATAATAAAACTACATGGAACTACCCCATTACTTTTTACAATAGTGGCTAGGTAAGGTTTAGTTGATAACTAGTTAATTCACTCCCAATATTAGGGATTTTTGATAAATATACAATTCATACGTTGTTGCCATATGGGGCTCAGAGATTACAAACAATGATGCGATTTTAATGCATCTTCCTTGTGCGTTTCTGGTATACTACAAACCAGGTACACAAATTCGGCCTGTGTGCTTTCAGAAAGTAAGCCATCTGGGCACAAACAAACTATTGTAGCAGATCAGTTGTGTCTGAAACTACATCAGAGGGTGAATGTTAAATATAAACCTTGAAGGGTCTAGGAAACACTAATAATAGGTAGCTACCTTAATTTGTGGTAAATTGATTAATTGGATTACGTTGGATAAAAAAAATATATTTCGGTTTCACAAATCGGCAATTAAAATATTTTCTTTTTGATAAAAATGGTAGCTAGTCAAAAGAGAAAAATTACTAATAAAATTTTTACATACAAATTAAAGATAGGAGGTTTAAAATATATACTTTAATTTGTTTAAATATTATTTTTTTAACGTTAAATATTTGCCATGGGTTAGGTCATTATGCTTTCATAAGAGCCGGTTGAAACCCATAATATTTTACCAATATTATTTGGTTGAGGGGAATGACTTCTCTAGATTCTGAAAAAGAATATTATGTTTTTTATAATATTGTTATCGTTAATTCACATTTTAACAAACACAATTGAATATTATTCGTATTTAAAAGGTCAAATACTGAATTTAAAGCAAATATTTTATTCTCTTTTATTTTTCACATGTTTTGTAAATTAAAAAATGATATAATTAACTTCATATGTTTTATAGATATTTTATCTTTTAAGTAAAAATTCGTACATCTTCAAATGCATGTGTTTCATCCTAGACTGGAAGGCGTAACAGGGGCATAATAGGTTTGGAACAGATAATTGTTTTCATAGCCTTATCTAAAATTGCCTCACTTAACATGTTGCAAAGGTAATTGAAATTGAATCACAAACCTAAAGATAGGCATGGCTAACTTACTAAACAATTCAATACCTACTATGCCTGTGTCTAAATAGTCTGCGCCCTACATGCTTGTGCACTTTACTTGCACCCTTTAATCCATCACACTTTTGTGCACTCAAGGGTGCAGAGTATCTTTTAGATAACAAAGTACACATAGATCACCTGACGGCCACTTCTTAAGGCTGTTTTTCCATAGTAAACGAGATTTAGTGTTGATAAGCTTTAGTCTATGGTCTAAATTTTTCTATATATAAGCTTATATAAATATCTAAATGATTATTTTCACGTTATTAATCTACTTGTGTAAATATAAATATATAAAATAAATATAGATATATAATATATTATTCTTAAAATCAATTTTGGTGGTATTGGAGTAAAGTGCTTGCCTCAGCACACAATACTCGTGGGTTCAACCCAGCTGAGGTCGATGTATTTTTCTCAAGTGATAACAATCCGTAGCACAACTTTCTTCGAAGGGGATGTAAAGCTGTCGGCCCCATGTCGATTGTTGTATGTAAAAGAACCCTGGAATGTACGAGAAAATACCTTTCCCGGCAAATTTGTTAGCTCCTTTGGCTCCCACCCATAGAATTATTATTATTATTATTATTATTATTATTATTATTATTATTAGCACCGCGTCTTACTACCCGTTTGGGTTATACACACTTACGCTAATGTATAATGGTAGGGTGATTGTGAGATGAAATGGAGGACCTACAGTTTAACGTGGAATCCGAACCACGGGGGAGGCCTGGCATTCCCCACATTCACAAGTTGTGATTAATACACGTCTTGTTAGAGGTGAAGGAAGGGTTTGGCAACCAGAGGACCCCCAGGACAGAAGTCTGACACCTTACTCCTAGATCACCAGGTCACCCGTTCATAGAAACTCTTTTTCAGTTGATATAAACAGTAGGTTCAGAAAGTGGACATTAAATACTTAAAATAAAGAAACAAAATAATACTATTAAATAAAGATACTCTCACAATAGACTAGACCACCGGAGATGGAAAGGATGGGGTTCTATCCTGGTTGAGTGTGTTGATGTTGGTTTTACCAAAAATTCTGGTAGACTTCCTCTTAATTTAACCTTCCTAATCCCTAGCCCTTTAGTTTAATTAGTACATAGAAGTGTAGTCTGAACAGGTTGTAAGACGCGATGCTTCTATATTTTCTTTACATTTTTTTAAAACTATAAATGTATTTCCCTTAAAATAAAGTTCAGCTACAGAAAAAATATTTGTCCAACTAACACGTGTAAATGAACAAATAAAACCACAAATCACTTGGGTTTAACAGCTTACGTAAATTTATTCCATTTAAAACTATTTTTTAAACTAAATTGCGTGAAAGGACAAATTGTATCCACCCTTTAGTTAAATTTGCTTTAAGGGGTGCTTCAGTACACTTTAAAGATGATTTTAACACCATCAAAAATGACTTCCGTCCTTAAAGTCAAGTCAATGGATCTTCCGAGTGCACTTATCTTCAAAGGACCCTTAAACGGGCTATTCAGACATGGCCTATGTTACCTTCTCTAAGACAAACAAACATACCTAAATTTATCATTAAATATTCTAATCAAACAAGAGCTAAGTGGTGTTCCTTGAGAAGATTAAATTAATAAATAGAAATCAAAGGACAACACATATGTGTGTACCAGGTTTGATTAACATATATTTACATGTTCTTAATATATAAGAGTAACATAACTACACATAGAAAACTTTTGTTAATACATTACCATTTTCAAATATATGATTAAGAAGGCTAAAAATTATAATTTTAACTAGGCCGTAGTCAGACAATAATTTCTATGGTGGAAGAGGGGGGGGATGATTTTGGTTGGCCCATCCCCCAATTGCCACAGGCTAGAAAAAATCCTAAATGATAATCAGTTCTAGAAGATACCTGAAATATGGTAACACAAGCCCCTAACTGCCAAACGCTAGGAAAGTTATATATATTTAAACAACTCTAGAAGCTAGCTTAAGTGTTTTTATCGAAACATAACCCCCTAACTGCCGGATGCTAGGACAAATTATAAATATTAAACCCCTCTAGAAGCTCTCTAAAGTGTTTTTTATGGTAAACCAGGTCCCTAACTGCTGGAGGCTAGGAAACATATATATATTTAAATACCTCTAGAAGCTCTCTAAAGTGTTTCTTTACAGTAACATAACCTCTTTACTGCTAAAGGCAAGGAAAATTTTCATATATATTAAACACCATTAGAAGCTCTCTGAAGTGCTTTTTATGGTAACACAGCCCCTAATTTGTACTTGTACCTTAATTTTGAAATTATTTGAACCATAAATAGAGAAACATATATATTTTGTTCATAAAATTTGGGGTGCGTTAGAGCCCCCAAAAGCATTCTTAAAAATTGTGAGATGTTATTGAAAATTCTCCATGCTTGGCAAAAGATAAATATTCTTCCAAAAATGTATCTTTCCCTAAAATACAATCTTATCTTATTTACTAGCTCCAATAACACTAATATACATATTAATAAAGTGATTATTTATTAATCACTTAGAAACGACTTGTTAATTACTCAATTTTGGTAATATTTACCATTAGCTTACCTTCAAAGAAAATTTCCTTGAAAGGTTCAGATTTAATTTAATAACGTTGTAATGGCACATTAAATTATATATATAAATATATATCCTATCAACTCTTAGAGAATCATTATTACGTATTTTATCAGCAGTAACAGTTTCATAAAATCTGGCTTGACTTATGAATATACTAAGGGTTTATTTTTACTTTGAAATACCTTCTTTAATATGATCATCACACTATATATGTGCTATAAATATGTCAGCAAACTTTCAGTCATAAACAAGTAAGTTATATTTATTGTCTATTTTTCAAGAGTCTTATAAACACAAATATTATCAATGTAAATACTAAAATAATCTAATGATAAATATTCTAATTGGTAGGGACTACACTACCTGAAAAAGTTGTTATATTTACATGGAGTATATGTTGGCTGTTGGGGATTTTCACAAGTTAGTCGTCCAGGTGAGTTATATGATTGTACCTTTGACGAGACATCTTGTGAATGTGGGGAATGCCAGGACTCCACCGTGGTTCGTATCCCACGTTAACTGTAGGTCCTCCATTTCATCTCACAATCACCCTACCAATACATATTAGCGTAAGTGAGGATAACCCAAACGGGTAGTAAGACGTGGTGCTAATACTAATAATATATGATTGTAGGGAAGCTAGGGCAGTCGGCCAAGGGTGCTACGTTAACTAGAGTGGGATACTAAGGCAGCTCGTCAAAGGCACTACCTTAGAGAGCCAGAAATAAGGAGCCAAACGATACATCGATGTTTGCAAAACATCGATATATCTTTCATAAACATCAACGTTTACATCGATGTTTAGATGAGCGATACATCGCCGCTACATCAACGACAAAATGACTAAATATCGACATATTTCAATCATCTCTCTTCCTACATTCATTCATTCCATTTGTGGATGTTTTACTGTCAACACACCTTGCCTACCTAACCTAAAAGTGCTTGGTTCGCCGTTTTGAGTGATTTTTAATCTTTAGGAGTGTTAGTAGTGATATATGTGAGTAAAGCGTTATGTTTATATCATCTTGCGTATAACCCGAACGGGTAGTAAGACGTGGTGCTAATAATAATAATATATCATCTTTATTATTATATATATTTCAATTGAGTTACGCGCTTCGGTCAGTACGTTTATCAACAATTTACCTACCTACTGATTTCTTGCTAGCTTGTGCACCCCATGTCACCATGACACTTTGTACGCGTCTATGTTGTGTTTGTATAGGTAAATAGGGATGCTAGCATAAAAAATATAAACAACTATTTGGGGTAAAATATATACTCATATGTCAAATTTTCTTAATGAAACTTTTGACTAAATTTAGTTTCTATTTCAACTTACGTAATTTAATTAATATAATGTAGTCATTTTTTATTTCAATCAATGCCTTGATTACTATATTATGATTGTGCATCTTTGTTTTAATTACTTTCTAGGCTATATTTATTTTATGATTAACTTTGTTTATCATAAGGTTAAAATCCTAGATTGTGTTATATTTATTTACAGATCATAATGCCACTCAATAAATTGAAAAGCCAAATTTGGAAATATTTCAACAAAATTAGTGATAAAGAAGCTGTGTGCAAGATATGTAATAAGAACCTTAAGAATTTTGGCAATACAATCAATCTTCATGGTCATTTAGAAAATTTACACTCGCGGCAGTGGCTATATCCGGAAATACCTAGCAAGAAGCCAAAAAAGGTTGGTGACATTACTTCTTATATGGAAGTAGATGCCGCAACGTCAGCAAATAGAGATTTTAATAATGTCGTTCCAACAGCATCAACATCGGACAGCGACCCAAATATCTATTCTTCCAACAGTGTTGCCAGTACTTCAACTAGCCTGGTTATACCTAGGAAAAGTTTGAAGACGCAACCAAACGTTGATGACTTCATAAGTAACATAAAATGCATGACCACACAGGATGGAGCTAGATCAAAAAAAATAACTGAAGCCATTGTGAATTTTATAATCATGGATAATAAACCATTTTCCACTGTAGAAGGTAAAGGCTTTCTACGACTAATAAGGGCAGTATGTTCATTGTACAAGGTGCCAAGTCGAGATACAATAAAACCAGAATTGACGACAAATATGAGGCAATGAGTCATCTTTTTAAAAATTATATAAAAGATGCTGATAACTATTGCATCACCTACAATATTAGGACTGAAACCATGCAAAATAAGTTATTTGTGGATGATACTATTAACATTTTGGACAAGTCTCTATTCCTCAGCGTAACATTAGGTGTTATGGAACTGAAAGAAAGCCACACGTCACTGTATATCACTGAAAAACTTACAGAAATTTTCACCTAGTAGAATGTTTCAATTGAAAAAGTTTCATCTATCGTCACAGATAATGACAGAACTGTAATGAAGGTCAACAGGGAATTGATGGGAGAAAAAAAGATTATTCCTCACTTTGCTCATACAACTAACTTAGTCGTAGCTAAATCAATTGACAATGCAAAAAAACTGTAATGAATTAAATGTTAAGGTTCGAGATATAGAGAAATTGATCAAAAAGAGTGTCAATGCAAGTGACGAGTTACGGAAAAGACAAATTGAAATGGGACTGAAATAAAGCCAAATAAAAAAAAAATCTTGATGTTCGCACAAGATGGAATTCATCCTTTTACATGTTACAGCGATTCATAGAGTTAGTGTCCATTGTAGGGGCAATACTTATGACTCGACCGGAAGCTCCTCCCAAAGGTCTCAAGCAGTGAACTAGATTGCGTCAAAGAAATGGTAGAATTACTATGCCCATTTGAGAAGTTAACAAAATAAATTTTGGGAGATAGCTACGTGACGGTGAGCAAAGTTATTCCACTAGTTAGTTGTATCCGAGAAGCAATAGAAAATATGAAACCTAAAAATGGAATGATTACACAATCTAAAGAGAAGGTAAAGAAACAACTAGTTAGAAGGTTTGATAACCTTGAGCATTCCGCCATACTTGCCATTTCAACTACTCTTGACCCCAGAATTAAGTTCATGCGTTTCAAAGATTCCATGGCCAAAAATAAAGTAATTAATTACTTAAATAAATATGTGCGGGAACATAACAGCTTGTCTACATCAAGGAATGACACTTCTGATGCGTCTGATAGTAATGATTCACAATTTTATATTTGGAAATACCATAAAAAGTTGACACACCAAAATATGAAAAATAGCCTAAATCATCTTCTACAACTACAGGAACCATCAGTGAAACAGAGGTTCAGATGTTTCTGTCATCTCCTGTCACACGAATAAAAAGAGACGCCATTGAAATTTGGGAGGATATGAAGTCTCTTTTTCCAACACTTGCAAAGATTGCAATTATATACCTCCCCATCGTCACCACGTCTGTGCCGAGCGAACGCTTGTTCTCGGAAGCCGGAGCAACCATCACCCAGGAAATAAATAGGCTTCTGGGAACTTCTTTTCCTTAACTCCGTTTCAAAATTGTTACATTAATTAAATTTAAAAAAACATTTGTACCATCTAAGATTGCTTTTTTTAGTTTGGTGGTCTAGTATAAGTTAAGTTAGTTAAGCATCGATTAGTTAGTAAACATTTCATTCACCTAATATTTTGGGTTAGAAATGTTTGATTTACGCTGGTATCGCTAATGTATGAATATATAGGAATGTTTTATGTGAAATTTCAGTCAATGATATGAACTTTTCTAGTTCTTATTTGTTTTTTTTGGAGGTATGTGATCTCACTTTAAACCGTGTGATGGTAAGAGAATCACAAGACATAGAGTGAAGTCACTTTTCTATAATATTTCTAATATATTTCAAAACATCGATGTTTATAAGAAAGATGTTGCAACCCTAACAGGAAACTGAGGTAGCCGCCAAGTTGCACTATGAGCAATATTAAATTATTAGAGATATAAAATAATTATTCCTGTCTGATTTCGCAATACTCCTCATTGAATCAGTAAAAAATTATTCATGCAATGATTACCTTTCACTATCCTTGAGATTTGATAAAGAAAACCTAAAAAAGAACAGGTAAGTATAAATTCTTACACTTCAAATTAAACACTTAAAATGAGATGAAAATAAAAGATATAATACATCATTAATTTGAAGAATGTGGGGATTATTATTATTACTATTATTATTTACAAAAATAATATATATCTAACATAAGTCTCTCCTAAGCTCCAGTAGCGCTATCACGGGTTGGGTTATAGAATCGCCCATGTTTGCTTATTCAGTACGAGTAAGCTTGGTCGTTTACCCGCAGATGACAGGTAACAAAGTATACGAAGATTGGTAAATCCTCAATCTCAAAATAGTGTCTAGGTAAACTAAGGAGTCAATATTTTGTTTAAATCTTTCAATATTCGGGACAATAAAATCCTTTTTAAATTAGGATTCCCCGTTTTCCAGTCCTTAAAATAATATATAATTTAGGACCCACCTCGGTGGCATAGTTGGCTAACACGTTAGTCGGGTTGAGCTCGACTGTTGAGGACGGGGAGATCAAGGTTCGAATCTCGGTCGGGTGAGCTGTTTTTTTCCTAAATGGTTTTCCACTCTCCCTCCAAGCAAATGCGGACTCACTTCTTCTAATTCAACCTTCCCAATTCCTAATCCATTAACGTAATTAGAACTTAAAAGCGTTTAACCCGAACGGGTAGTAAGACGCGGTGCTAAATATTATTATTATTATTATACAATTTATGATGGCCAAAACAGGCAGTAAGACTTCTAACACTAGAAAGGGTTATGTGGTACTGGCAACATGTCACTATTGTTTGAGTTGAACATGTTCCCATTTAAAAAAATTAACAATACAATTGCACGAACTTTCTCATACAGTGTATTATCGCTTGGAACAATTTTCAAAAATACCATTTCAATAAACTACCCATAAGTAAGATTTACTCATAAAAACAAACACATCATCTTGTTAATCACAATATATACTATAGGGTCGTGACCAGCAGATTTAAAACCACTGACTTAGAATAATAATTTAATCAGTTTAGTACCTTCTACCTCTATTGATTGTGTATCTAAACTTATTATGTCCCAATGAGATGAGGGGGTGGTGATAATGAATGTGATGGTGTGGAACCAGTGGAAACTCTTAAAATTAACTTAGGCCTAGCTAACCAAACCGTGGTGACGGTTGGGATAGTTCCCCTTTCGGGAAAAATACACAAGGTACCAGCCAGTAATCGAACCGGTGATCTCTAAGTTGGTAGCCAGGCGTACTGACCACTATACCAAGGACCCGGTTAAACAAAATATTGAAATTATCCTACTATCCGGTCAGCGTCGAGGAGAACCCTTCAAGCTACACACAGAGGAAAAAAAATCCAAAACAATAACACTCCTGTAAATATTAATGTGAGCAACAACAGAAATACTTCACAACCTTTGGATATGTAATAGAAAGTACAAGGTCATCTAGTCTGGTTTGCTGGGTAAGAGTTATGGGTTTAAATTTCGGATAGGTTTAATGAGGTTTTTAGTTTCGAAATAATGTACCACTCTTCCTCTAAGCAAATAAGGATACATAGCTTTTACCTTCTTCATCCTTACCTCATTAGCGTTATTAATGTGTGCGTATAATCTGAATAGTTACTAAGACGCAGTAAAATAACTAAATACCTGCTATACAAATTTTAATGAAATGTTCTCATAAAATATTGTAACTTCATATTATGTTACAACAAATGATTCTAGTATTATGTTTAAAATGTTGTTAAATATGCTAGGTACCAAAATAAAAATTAATATACACTGGCCATTACAATAATAGTACAAAAAACTTAATGAAATTAGCTTTATTACATATATAACTAAAAGTTTTTATTAAATTCTTTGGATTGTATTTGTGGTTATTACAGTGAGTACACGAGGATTTTATCTATGCAGTCCTTGTGTAGATTGAGATTGTTATTACAGCTAATAAAGACTTAGATATAATATTAGATTATCTTAAAACATTAATAGTAAAATAATTGTTTTTCAAAATAATCGTGCTCCTACCCATTCGAAATTAAAGGTAGCTAAGTTTTCAGAATGGACTCACCAGCTATTCTATTGAAATTATAATTCTAAATTCACTTTGGTACACTGCTTACATTATTACTTTTAGGTGTTCTGTCTCAAGAAAGGTCCATTCCTTTTATCAGTAAACTTAGACCGCCAATGTGGCCTGTCCTTTGCCTCTTTCCGCTCCCAGAAGGTTCTTCTTTCCTTCAAGTACTGCTTAGATACCTAACATAAGAAAATGTGATATGAAAATAGTCGAAGAAAATAACGTGTTTTATAAATATAGAAATACTGGAAATATTCAAAAATTATTATTAATCTTACCCACTTCGGTTGTCGGATGGTCCAAGCTAAATGGTCAATCGCAATTTTCAGTAAAACTCTTACGAAAACTACACCTTAATTTAAAGTCAATATTTGAGTCTTTTTAAACTGGAAAATATATCAAACATTTTCCAATAATATTTGAGTGTGACCGAAGCTACCTTGATCAGTCATAATCAGTAATGTTATTAAAAATGTAAATAGATTAATATGAAAACATACGTACTTTGCATTAGTTCTATGTTCATTTATATAAAGGTGGGGGCATTAGTATTCGAGAAAAGATTGAATCCAAAGAATAAATATGAAACGTATTAACAAAAAAAGGACCAAAAGTAGAGATTAGAAACGATGGGTGATCGCGGAACAATTGATAAGTTTCTAAGTCAATTAAGGCCCAAAAAGGCGTAACTCTTGCAAAAGACTGGGCTGGCAATGATGGAGGGATAAGGGTTCCAATCTCAGTCGGATGTAATGAGGGATATTTTCCTAAATGGTTCTCCACTCTCTATTCATGAACATGTAGGTATACTTCCTCTAAATATAACCTTCATCATTGCTAACACATTAGCGTACATGTGATTATAACCAGAACGGGTAGTAATCCGCTGTGATAAAAGAAAGTAAGTAAGCATATTCCTCCCCCATCTTAGTATAATGTATTGTGATTACGCTACCTTATAACAGTGAAAGGGGTAGCTTTATGTGAAACCCCATTATAACAACAATTTTGTTCGTTATACAAGTAATGATAAATCTAATATAATGTGAAAAATGTTGGGAAAAATTAAATAATTTATACATACCTATACAACATATCATTCGAAAGGGTTAGTGAGTTTAAACTTTTAGGAACAATTTTAAAGAACAATAATGATAGTAGCCCGGCTCGATGGCGTAGTTAGCTAATGTGCAAGTTTCGTGTTGAGATAGATTGCCGAGTATAGGGAGATCGAGGTTCAAACCTCGCTCGGGTGAACTGGGGGTGGTGTTTCCTAAATGGTTTTACACTCTCCCTCCACGTAAATGCGGGTTCACTTCCTCTATATTCAACATTCCCAAATCCTAATCCATTAGCTTAGTAAGTATTTAGGTGTATAACCCAAACGGGTTGTAAGACGAGGTGCTAAGTATTATTAATAAAGATAATAGAGTGGAAATTAAGAAAAGAATACAGTTGGGAAACGCATGCTATTACTCGGTCAGTAAGTTGTTGACAGCTTAACTGTTTTCAAGGAATGTAAAACTCATTATATACGAACAAATAACTTTACTGGTTGCTTTCTATGTGTAAGAAACGTGGAATCTTGTCTTACATGATGAAAACAAAAGTAGGATGCTCTAAAACATGGGGCTTAGGAAGATATTTGGTCTAAAAAAGAAATGATATTACTGGGAAGTGGAGGATATTACATACTCATGAGTTACATACCCTGTACTCATCAAAAGACATTGCTAGGATAGTCAAGGTGAGCACAAAGATGCAAAGCAAATGAAAGAATCTAGAACCTAGTTAAAGGAAGTAACTGGCTAACCCAATGGGAAATGACCGTTGGGAAGGCTTAGACACAGATTGGAGGATAACATTATAATGGACCTGATAAAGATAGGGTGTAATTAGGTTGACTGGATAAAACTAGCTCAAGATATGGATAAGTGGCGTACTTTTGTAAGATCGCCAATAAACGTTGTGCTCCTAATGCCAATGAGTATGTAAGTAATACCTATATGAACACAACAATAAACACTCAAAGGTTTTTAATAACCTAATAAATCATGGTAGGAATGTAGAAGGTCCGCGCAAGAAATCATCTGAATAGAAGTTGATAAAAACAAACCAGCTTACCCAACTTGGAGTAGAAGAAACATGTCAAGAGCCAAACCTCTGGATTCGATCAAGAGCGTTAACACTGAGCTAAACCTACCAATTAGTGACTAGTTTTTGCCTCGACTGGGTAGGCCCACAAATTTAGTTGCCCTTGGGAGAAATTTGGGTATGAAATACGAGTGACTTAGAATCTGCAGGATATGAATTTATAGGATTAAATAACGCTTATATTTGTTTGTCGTGCCCATACAAATTTGTAGTAATTGTTGTTAAAAGTTGTGTTGTTTTTCTCGAGATTGGGGGTGGACGTGCATTTGTTGTCCTTTGATGAACAAACTTTTGTTCTAAAATAAGTGTTTTAAGGACCTTCTATAATATTTTCATTGCTACAATAATAATGAAGTCTTAAAGACGTAATAGTAAAACCTCAATATTTTCTTTTTTTAAACACGAGCAAGTTATTTTTTTTAATGATATTTTTAATGCAGCTTGAAAACAATATAAATTTCAGAGCAAAAATTTGTTAATCCAGAGAGCACTAAATTTTTTCGTACCGGGAAAAATTACCGAGATGTCCCTCTCTATAAGATTAAAAAAACAACTAAAAATACATGAAATTTTGAAATAAGATTATTTTCAACAGTGTTTTGCAGAGACCTGGTGGTCTAGGGGTAAGGTGTCAGACTTCTATGCTGGCGGCCGGGGTTCAATCCTCGGTTTCGGCACAGATTTATCTGATTACCAAACCCTTCCTTCACCTCTGACAAGACATCTTGGGAATGTGGGGGATGCCAGGCCTCCACCGTGGTTCGGATTCCACGTTAAGTTGTAGGTCCTCCATTTCATCTCACGATCACCCTACCATTACACATTAGCGTAAGTGCGTGTAACCCGAACGGCTAGTAAGACGCGGTGCTAATAATAAAAATAATAATAAACAGTGTTTTGCGTGAAATGCTGCAGTTCTGAGATCAAAGAAATTGTTAAGATAATTAGATAAAACCGTCTTTGTACAGTTAAGGCTATTTTTAACAGACTAGCAACAGGAAATTTTATGAAAATTGAGAATTATTTTTAAGTGTTTTGATGCTTAAAAGCTACAATTCCCACAATAAATACCTCAGTGTGAGGATGTTCATCTTAAAATAAAAGGTGTCCTTAACACGTTCCAAAAAGAATGTTAGATGCATGATTAACAGTCCTTGAACCCTAAAACTACTTTCAGAATATTATCAACGTGTCGACGAGGAATTTATAACACAATTCTATTGTTCAATGAGAAGGCTATGTCACAATCGGTTAAATGATTAACAAATTTGACTAGATTAGCTCTCCCAAAACGAAAACCCCAAGTGGATAGTTTTGTCATGCCAAAGAACCACCTCTCCATTACTCATCAGAGAGTTTGATGGTTCTAGAAAAAAGGGTTAGTCGACTACCGGGTACCAAGCTCTTCAAATGCTACTCTGTTTTGATCCTAGTCACGTGGGCCATCACACTACAGAATAAAAACAACTTTTATTAGGCTCACGAAAAAACTTCCCGTAACGATGCCATGGCTTTAGTTCTTTACCCTTCCTCCCTCCCCCTCTTCCCCTATTGTTGTTATTAATAGCCGTGATCGAGATCGAGAAGCGAGGACTCTTTGAAAAGGGCGCGTGGCGTTGGGAGGCACATGCATTCATAAATAAACTATAGTGAACCTTACATGACTAGGCCATTGTTAGCGTTTTGACGTATCGGCCGCCGTGGGTCGCAGAGGATTAGATTTAGGAGCTGAGGGGGGAGGGGGGGAGTGGGAGGTGGTATTGGGGAATATGAGGCAGACACAAACAATATGAAACTAGAACTCTATTGTGCTTATATAAATGATAGCGAGGAGAATAAGCATCAATAACGTAGGAGAGATTTAGCTCCAAAATTCAACCAAAATGGGTACAATGTTGTTTTTTTCAAATCCACTTTTCATCATAATATTAATAAAAATTAAATAATGTTATAGTTATGTAATAGTTGCAGTGATAATGGTGATAGTGATGTGCTGAATCTCACCTGAGCCACCCCCTGCAAAAATATGTATTTATAATAATTTTGGGGTAGCTACTATATTTAAGTTGGAGTGTAGGGGACACGTGGGAATGTCAGTGTTTTGCAGTTTATATCCAAAATAAATTAAATATTGCTCAAACAAAAACATAGAATTGAACTTTTTTCACATTTTGACATGAACATATATTGAATCTCTGTTATGAACATAGTGGCATTAATTAATAAACTTTTTAAATGAAAAGAAAAATTTGTCATTTTACTCTAGGACACCCTTGAAAGATATTCAACAACTAATTTCTCTTAAGCTAGTTACATACACGCAGATATCTCAATAACAATCACTCCATTATATAATCAACAAGCATGATAGTTGAAAATATTTATTATTAATATGTTGTCCCATTAAATCTGTCAATATGAGATACAATTGAAATCAGTAATTACATAAATGTTTTGAATCAGAAACGTGTACTCTCCATCTACCCTGAAAGGGTTTGTTTCCGCTAAGGTAGAGCTTCAAAGATATGAACAAAATGTTCTAAGTAAAAGTAAGATTGCTACCTTTCATGGTAAACGAATTTAAGTTTATATTTGGTTAAAGTCAAGTTTAAACTACCTATTTAAAAAATGTTTACTGGTGTCTTAAATATTGTATAAAATACTCCATTCTAATTGTAATTTTAAAGTTTTAAAGTGCACCTCCAAATTCAGAACTTTAACAGTTTGTATTAGTTTAACTGAATATTTTTTTACATTTTGAATTACTACCATTATAGTTACAGTATTTTCAAATATGTTGATAGCTTTCATCCTTGAAAAATGGTTTGAATAACTAGACTATTAGCAATCCATACATTGTATATTATAATAGTGGTAATCCTTTTTCTAATCCATTTTTAAAATTGCATAGTGACTCAAACTTTTTTTTTATATTTAAAAAAAAATAGAAACTGTATATCAATGCTGATGAATTCTTTTTGTTACCTTTTGGGTTCCAAATATTAGATTTTAACTTTTATTTTTTTTAATATAACATACGGTAGATTTGGAAAATATTGGACTCAGAAAAAATGAGTTAATTATAATTTGAGTGATTATTTATTTAAATGTATAATCAATTATGGTATAAATCGGTTTAAATAACTATTTTGAAGATTTAAGCAGTGCTTGAATTGAACCGGAACGCACCGGAACGCCGTTTCGGTTGATACGAAGAAATATTACGAGCGTTCCGGTTGATACAACACAAGTTTAAAGCGTTCCGCCTGCACACTAGAACGCTATTTCTTATTTCTTCCTATTGTTTTCCAAAAATATCTATATTTTAATTTGAACGAACACAGATATTACTACGCTTCTTTAGGGTTTATTGGATTTTGAACGGAAATAGCTGCTATTAACTACGCATATGTATAGTGTATTGTATTTTGTATTACACTGGGTTTTCCAAGAATTTGCTTCCCAACAGATATGACAATTCCTATAACAAGACAATGACTTCAACACAAATATTATTTTATATATGTTTATCATGCCCTTCCCCTTTTTTAGCCTCTATTGTGGGGATTATTTTTGGGAAGGGCATTTGCTGTTTCTGGTCGTAAGCAGAAAATTTCTTTTAACTTCAGTCTCACATTGTCTTTCATAGTGTAAATACCGTACCTATTTGAAATTTTGAGCTCTGTGCCACAATTGAACCAGCAAAAATAAAAAAATTTGTAAGTATATTTATTTTAATTTAAATTATGTTTATCGTAAATTTTTATCTATCTACTCAAGTTAGCTACAATATTCCCTTGACGTGTAAGTCTTATAACTAAACTTAATTTCTTCAAAATATTTATTGCATTGAATGAAATGAAAAATTACAAATGGTTTTCTTTTGTCGGCGGCTGAATCTTTAGAAATGCTAAGCGTATTTAATAAAAACTGAGCCTAATAAGTATAGTTATAATTAACATGCAAATTGAAGTCCCAGTATGTGGTGTCTAAAAGATAAAAATACATATGAAATTCCATCGCGCAGGTAATATTTCCAAAATTAGTTTAAAAAAAACACTGTCCTGGTGTGGTCCAAAATAATACTTAGAGAAATTAAAATTTGTAAGTAGTAGAAAGGGCTTTAACACGACAGACTTAGCAAGACTATGGCCGAAACAAAACCACTTGAGCTGCCACGAGAAGAAACAAGATTAGGAATGAAGTTATCCAGGAAATAGTAGGGGTAAAGGGAGTACATGAGATAGTAGAAGTAAGACTGAGAAGGTATGGGCGTGTAATGAGAATGGAAAAAGAGAGGACGTCGAAGAAAATGTTAGAAATAAAGTATGGAGGAAAAATACCACAAGGGGGTCCAAGTATTTGATGGGAAGAGCAGATAAAAGAAAGGATTCAAGTAGGAGGAGAAGAATGGAAGAAATTAAAGGAGAAGGAGTGGTGGACGAATAAAGGAAAATTGAGGCATTTTACTAAACTGACCTGGCCACAGGCTTGAAAAAGTTGTTGATGAGGAAAATGATGATGATAAAGGGCTTTACACTAAAGCATATTTCTCTCATTGCGATTCAATTAATTTTAGTCTAGTATTTTCCCCACAAATGATAGGTATCCTTCACATGTTTCTATGTTTCAAGTGTCTTATTTTTTATAAGAATGAAAGAGATGCGAAACAAAAATGTAATGTTTATATTTTAATATTAACAAGATGTAATTTTTAATGCTTATGCTGAAAATAATCAATTTTGAGTTTTATTATAAATTATTTTAATTAATGCTGTATAATATATGGTTTTGGACTAACTAGTGCCTACCAACATAGTTTAATATTGGATATTGTTTTACTGTGGCAGTGTATTTTTTGTTTCAGTATAAATCTATTTTAATTAATTGTGATTAGAAATGAATTATATTAGTATAGTAAACGGAAATGTGATATTCATTTTACAGAAATTCAATTAAACTGTCACGGCCTAGCATGCAACTTATTGAAGTGTGTATAGAGAACTATATCCTTCCCCACTCCCCCCGCATTATTATTTTCAACACACATATTGAAGAATCATCATAGACTCTACCATAAAATATGAGTAACTATCGACATTTTTATGAGGAATAAATTAAATTGTCAAAATAAAATATAGCCTATGCTACTCGCTGATAGTGTAGCTTTATATTGGTGAAAGAATTTTTAATATCGGTCCAGTAGTTTTTGAGTTTATCCATTACAAACAAAAAATCAAATCTCTCCTCTTTATAATATTAGTGTAGATGAAATAGTTTCTACCAATGTAATAGTTTCATGCTGTAAAATATATTACGGAATTAATGCTTGTTAGTTGTTACCGTTCCGGTTGTCAAAATTTCCCAATTCAACACTGGAAGTAAGCATATCTCGGACTCACTTGGAAGAAATGTATTAAATCGAAGTCATTTTATTATAATATTGTTGGTAGAAGCATAAGGATAATTTAATACTAGGAATGACTAGGGATATGCCTTTATGCAAGTAAAAATATTTATAAACTTTACTATAACTAGAATAGAAAACAATAATACAGAATTAATCGACTGTTTCATTAATTATATTATAAAATATTGACTTTTCCTTCAATTTATTATAAAATGATGCCATTTATCAGATATATTGTTAATCTGTTGATTAATCTGGTTCAAAATAAATTAATATTTTTCTTATGGAGTTTTTACTTGTATTTGTGGGCACGCTAACCATATGTCAAGCTCAATTTATTATGTCAACAGGTGACAAAAAGGTCAGGGTCCAAATCCCGGCTGGGTATAAAAAGGTTGTGAGGAGGGGGTGTTTTCATAAAAATAACTTCCAGCCTCCCTCCAAACAAATAATGTAACATTGTATAACGCGTAACTCTCGTGTTGGAATGAACTACCGATGATTAGGAGGTCAAGGTTTAGTTCCTGTTTTGGTGTTTTTACCTAGATGGTTTCTCAGTAACCTTTCATGATGATTCAGGTAAATCT
The DNA here is from genome assembly GCA_902141385.1 of Timema californicum. Taxonomy (NCBI): domain Eukaryota; kingdom Metazoa; phylum Arthropoda; class Insecta; order Phasmatodea; family Timematidae; genus Timema; species Timema californicum. The sequence goes on along the minus strand of CABFOW010001392.1, from coordinate 84,010 downwards.
CCTTTGAAATTCTACGATCCTCATTCCAATCTCAATAGCGTAACTACCCACCGAACGGTCTAAGAAGTCATTTTTGTGTTGTACTGGCCTGTTAAAGATGGGAGATCAGGGTTCGAATTTCGGTCAGGTCTACTAAGGGTGGGTTTTCCTAAAATTGTTTCCTACTTTCCATACATTTGAACGCAAATACGTGTAGATTACCTCTAAAATGCTTCCGTCCTCATCCTTAACCTATTAGAGTAATCATCTTATATTCATATAACATTAACAGGTAACTTATTTAGACACAGTGAAAAAAATTAGCGTGGTTAATTTATGCATGTAACCCGACCGGCTACTAAAGAACTTTGAAAACAAAAATCACCAGAAAATACATTATCATTATTTTTTTCTATTTTGATTGCAGCCCGGTTTGTTTGCTGCACTATTTAGATTGTCCAACAGTTCATTAAGCGTTGAACCACATTGTAATTTAATTCATGATATTTTCATCAAAATAGATTTTCTAGAAAAAAGATGTGTTCATATCTGTTGTCGATTATATAGCGATATATGTTTGGGAGGTGGAGTTTATAGGAATGTTGAACCATCAAACACTCATTATAATATATCTGGAACTAATAATAACTAGAAATATAATATACTATTGTATTTTTCACAAACACTAAAGATATTCACAATTCATCGATATAAGCAGATCAGGCAAATGTTGATTTTACGCCTATAGAAACCAAATAGATAAACCAATCGTATAATTATGAGTATTAAAAAAGCTCATCAAAAATAATGCTAGCTCATAAAGTTCGCTGGATAAAAATACGACAATGTATAGCCTTCATTATTAATATTATATACACATTCACATAAATAACCTTTTTGGCACGTTATGACAGTCTTTTATTTTATCATCGCATCTTACTAGCAGGTCAGGCTAAACTCATATAATATTATCATTATTCTAAAGATTTAGAGATGATAAAGGAAACATTTTAAAGGTAATCTACCTACAATCGCGTGGAAGGAGCGTTATAAATAATTTAGGAAAAAACACCTTCAGTAGACTCGACCTGGTATCGAGTACCCTATCTCTCCGTCATCAATATGCAGTACGCCATTCATTCCAAAAAGAAGTATAGAGAATCATGTTAATAAATATTAAGTTTTAATTTAAAGATATGATTTTTAAAACCTTTATTATAGGTATTTAACGTGTATTTTGTCAATCAATTGATTGTATCAACAAAAGAATTACAATACATCTTTAATCCTGAACACACAGCTACACCGGCCGAAAATTCATTACTGTGAGAGGGAAAATCCCAATTTTACAGAAGATACATTTTTCATCCATCCCAGGAATGGAACCATAAACACTTTATTCAGTAAGCAGACACGCTACCCACTGAGCCAAGATGCCGGACCTCAAAATTAGATGAATGTGATTTTATTTAGTAGTGGTAGTAGACGCTGTATTATTTTAATTTTCATGCCTTATGCAGCTTAAGGAAAGAAAGGGAGGAAGTTTTCTTTATTATTTACTATCAATAACTTTAACAATATTTGATTTTGAAATAGAATCGAAAACAATGGAACTGTAAGAATTGGAACCCCAACATCCCGTGTCCAGTGCAGGAACCAGTTTGCTCAAAAAGTATTTTTGTTGCAATCGTTTGTCAGGGTGGGGTTGAAAAGAAAACTAATAAGAGCTAATATTTTTACAATTTTTAGGCCAAAATGAATAAATTATTGCTTCAGCAGCTAAATTAATTTAATTTTCTACACATAACTATAGCAACAGTTCTTTAATATTTATCATGAGCATCCTAGATTTTAATGATAACTTATCTCTCTATTTTGAAAGATTTCTTATCAAATCACATTATGGCTATAACAGATAGTCAAGAAATGTTAATATTACTAAGTGTAGAATATTAAAATAAATGTATCTATTAGAGCCAAATTGTATTTATTTTGACCAAAATCGTTTCATTTTTTTTTAAACTACAAAAATACTTCCATTAATAAGTGTTCTTATCCATCTCACCTTAACAGATAAAATACACGTTTATACACTATTTGTTATGCCTTGGAAAATAAACAAAATAATACACCCACCAGTTCATAAACATACAAAAGTATATTTATAAATCAATGCTGTCCGTAATTCACCCCAAGTGTTAAGGCTGAAGCGTTCTTCTCACAGAGCTAATACAACAACCCCAACCCCATCCTAAAAATTCCCCACTGAGAAAACAAAACATTCGCGTGGCGATGAGGGGTGCACTAACTGTCCTTTCATGCAGGAGCACAAACTTTGGAGAGATAGGGGATAGGGGAGAACGAGGGGGCTTGGGGCATGAGATCAACTTGTTTTTCAATAACAGTGCTTTTCTAGTGTAACTTGTATCATACACTAGAGCTCTATAGTGCTAGCTGTTTTATACAATACAACTCTTCTAATGTAAATTGTATATTACAATATACCTCTGGTTGGACTAGCTGTTTACCCTAATATAGCTCCTCTAGTGCAACTTGTATAGTACAATATACCTCTTGTTGTACTAACTAATTTAACAACTCAGCCTTAAACAATTGTATACAACAAAACACTTGTTAGAAAACTGCCCATATCGTATTTTATCATGTCTTTAAGGGCAAAATGAAAGTTGAATTATTTGATAAGTGTAAAACGAGAATTAAATATTTTTTTATTCCAAGCAGAAAATTATGTCTTTATGATTATAAGGATTATAGTTTGATTGCACCAAGAATTGAGGTCAAGGATCGCTAAGACCAAGAAATCTTTCAACAAGAAGAGGTTACTGCTGACCAGCAAGTTGAGTTTGGAACTAACGAAATGAAACATTTGGAGCAACGCGCTGTATGGAGAAGAAACTTGAACTCTCAGGAAGATGGAAAATAAATACTTGGAGAGATTTGAAATTTAGTGCTGGAGAAGATTTTAGAAAATCATGTGGACAGACAGGGTGACAAATGAAGACGTCCTAAGAATATTGAGTGAGAAGAGAACCATTTTGGATGTTATGCTTTGTTACAAAGCAATATGGATATGACACATCTGTAGGAGGTACTGTCTTCTGCACGACGTCATAGAAGGAAGGGTTGAGGGAAAGAGAAGCTCTGGAAGAAGGACTTGAAGGAAATAAAGAAATTCTGCGAATTGAAGAAGGAGGCAGATGACAGGATGCATTGGTGGTCTAAGTTCACTGAAAAAAAGGAATGGACTTGTCGTAAGACAGAACAACTAATAATAATAATACTGGTATTATTCTAAAACTCACTTTCCATTAAGGGGTCTGCACATCGGAGCACTGAGATTTATTGAAAACACCCATAAATTTGTAATAAATCTATAATGTGATTTAAGAATTCAGAATAAATTTCACTACAAAATGATAATTCATAATATAATTGGAGAATAAGGATATTTAGTCAAATAAGTACTAGGCAAAGACTTAAATTATTATTGATCAGTTTAAAATTAAAATAAAAGCTAGGAGTAGTGAAATGTATACATTGAACTCTAGGAAAAAACAAAACAAACTGTAACAAAGAAAAATCGCAAGTAAAACGGCAATACTGCTGATTTTTTGTGTTAAAACCACATTAAAATGTATATTTTTTCACAGTAATAAGAGATTTTTGAGAATATAAATAATAAATTTAACAACATTCGAAAGGAGGAGAGTTATTATATTAATACGTAAAATTGAATGATACACTTAAATAAAGTTATTTAGATCTTCTGATTGAAAGTTAGAAATATTTTATATAATAATAAAGCTAGTTAATCTGCCTCCTCAATAAAAATTAAATTTAAGTAAATAATCAAACTACATACAAAATATGAACAATGCCCATTTAAGTTTAAAAATATTAACCATTATATTCCATAATTTAAAAAAAAAGTATTAAATGAAATTAGCACATTTTCAACGACGTTTTACAAGATATGTCACAAATATGCAATTTGATTAAATGTTTATAACATATATCTATAATGACTCAAAGATAGTCATTTTTAATTGGGTCATATTGGGAAAATCTAGGATAATTTAAGAATGGTTTAGTTGTGTTCATGTTTCAGACTGCTGTAGCCATAATAAATACCGTAGTATGAGAATATTTTTCTCTAAGTAAATGGGCTCCCTAACTTTATATATTAAATACATAATTTATTCCTAGAGTACGTATATACTATTGCTATTGTGAAAAAAGTTAATTCGTTAAAATGATATTAGCGAATAAACTCAAATAACAAAATATAAATTAAAAGAGTTTGTTTTAGACTTTAGATAAAACTTAATTTCTCATTACCTGAATAAAGGCACTTAAATATGGACATATCCAGTTAACTGGCTTCGATGGTCACATAGTCTAGGGTTCTAATCTCATAGTAGACTAGATGGCTAATGATGAATAGATCGAGGTTCGAATCTTGGTCCAATGTACTGATGGTGGTTTTAACTAAATATCTTTAACATTCTCTCCACGCAAATGCGGGTATACTTCCTATAGATATAACCTTTTTCGACCTCAAAACCATTAGCGCAATTATTACATAAGCGTAAAACCCAAAAGTATAGTAAAACAAGGGGCTAAAATACTACACCTTTATCTATCACATTATATAAAGGTATATCAGTTTTGAGCCATATTTATTTTATTCAATATACACTGCTATAAAGTAAATTCATTTCTTATAGATTGTTGATTTTCCGACAGATTACAATTATGTAAATTCCTTATTATCTTGAGAGAAAATATATTTTAAAATTTGTAAGACCTCTCAATAGATTGACTTGGCACTAGCCCGATTACAATTTTTCACCTGTGAGTCAAACGTATTAAATTTACTGACTAATTTTTTTAAACATTTATTTGGTAATGTACAGTACATTGTGTCATCAAGCCAACGTACAAATAAACTACGAAACATATGAAAGGAATACTTCTTAAATTCAATAGGCTAGTATTAACTCGATTCTATTTTATGCTTAATGATATCAAGTACGTTTGTTAAATGACACATCCATATAAAAGTGTCAGCAACTTTTAAAATACTACGAGAAACAATAGATGAATAGGTGAGCTAGGCTATATATGTGTGTTTGTATGTGAATCATAGTAAAGTGAATAGGTCATTGTCAATATTATTGGATAAGTTATTATTATTATTATTATTATTATTATTATTATTATCAGTACCGCGTCTAACTACCCGTTCGGGTTATACGCACTTACATTAATGTGTAATGGCAGGGTGATAGTGAGATGAAATGGAGGACCTACAGTTTATCGTGGGATCCGAACCATGGCGGAGGCCTGGCACTACACACATTCACAAGTTGTGATTAATACACGTCTTGTCAGAGGTGATGGATGGGTTTGTCAATCAGATAAATATGTGCCGGGACCAAGTATTGAACCCCAGACTCCAGCACAGAAGTCCGACACCTTACCCCTAGACCACCAGTTCACCGATAAGTAAGTACTTCATACTAATATTATTTAGTACACCACATCTGGGCTAGCAGTATTTAACCAAACCAATGAGCTAGGGATGAGTAAGGTTTAATTTAGAGGAAATGTACCCTTTCTTGTATGGAGCAACAGGGGAAAAACTTTTAAGGAAAATAGCCCTCAGTAGACTCAGATAGGATTTGAACCCAAACCTTCTCATTATAGGTATTCCAGTCTACTGTAATAGTGACGTCATAAACAAAATGACCACCGATCGAATATGTTTTAAAATTGGTTAGATTTGTTTGTGATGCATATAAATAAATTTGCCGTATGGAATTAATCTACAATAACATTTATAGAGTATTTAATAAAAGGTAAAAATCTAAAGTACATATTTTGTAGTCATAACACTATACAGAAAACTTCAAACATGCTTATATAAATTAAGCCGCTTTGCCACTGCTCTTGTACTATTTACTAATTTAAGTTAAAATGCATATAAGCCATAGTTTACAAAGAATTCAGAACCATTTTTTTATATTTTGGAATAGGAAATAACAAAGATAATGAATTAAAATGATATTTTCTCTATTGATAGGATGTTTTCACTCAGTTTACATATATTATCTAGTCAGATATTTGCATGCCTAAATCGGATACGAAGAATTTACAGGATCATGTTAACAGGTAGATTTTCAATTCGAGGCGATATCTACATATCACATCCCGTGATTAAAGCCTAACGTGGGACATATTCGAATAAACACGCGGATCTCAGTACCATATCTGGATTTTTTAAAGTGAGGTCAACCTCAGTGGTATTGGCGTAAAGTCCTCGCTTCAGGACTGGAGATGGGTGATAAATCACTGACAGTGGTTTTTTCACCGATACCATTTGATCACCGCTACTCCCTGTAACTCGATCTCAAAAGTATCGGTGATTGAGATATCAGTGATCGGAGATACTCGCATCAGATGGCAACAGTTACTCGAGCTACGGAGCTAGTATTGCTTCTTCTAGACACATTGAGTAAATACTCGCTTCACGGTCCTTGTTATTCTTTTATTTTTTTATTTTTACCAGCTAATTGAGAATCGACCTTATTGACTGGCATGTTATACCTGTTATTTATATTTGAAACACTTGATCTCATAGAGCTAATTTTTCAAAAACACTACCAGATTGCTACGTAAAAATGACTTTAGTGGTTTGAATGTTTCCTTCACATGCGTTCTCAATACAAAATATATGTTGTCAAGAACATAATCGAAAAGCGAGCTTACAAAGCAAATCATATTTCGAAATTTTTTTAAAGTAGGCTGCTAAAAATATCATTTATTCTTTTTTTCGGTGATTATTTCTCCAAAATAGCAAATAATGAATTAAAATAAGTAACAAAATAGAAAAATATAAATAAGCCTTAATATTTACTATGCGTTGATAATCCATTTCATCCTATAGTCTAATCTAAAGTGTGTGTATATAATAATTGACTTAAATATTTTCTAGCATCTCATAATTTAATGCTAAGTCTCAGTGCTGTGGTTATCAGTTTTATTCCTTTATATCTAAATTAGTTTATTTACTTATAATACATGTATATTTCATCTACTATTAAATGTACGGTATTTAAAATAAAATAATACTACAATAATATAATATATGACCTGAATTCCAAACAACATTTTCTAAACCAATCGTCACTATGTTATGTTCATTTTTAATGTCACAAAAATTGTAATTGTAGTAAAACAGATCACTGAATAAATTACAAAAATACAAGAGTTTCTCTTAGTACGTCAAATAAGTTTTAATATTTGTACTCAAGTTTAACATAATATTTTTTGGATCACTAATTTTGCCCAAATTACACAACATTTCATTATAAAATATAAAATAACATTTTTTTTTGCTTTCTCTTTATTTAAATCGGATGAAACTTCTTAAAACGCATACTTTTGTATTGTACATTAGTCAGGCAACATGAAACCCAGCTGAAACCTGAAGATTAGGTAGCTGTATGTTGATTGTCAATGTCAGTGCCGACAGGAAGAGTTTATGTTAGGCCTTCAAGTATCGAATTCCATTGCAAGCCGCCAAACACCCGAGTAATTAGTTTTCCTTCCAACCAACACTCATGGGACAATTCGAGTAAAAACTAAATACCGAGATCTCAGAAATACTCCATAACCAATCATCGTTTTACTCACCTACTCTGACAGCAGCTAAATACTTGCTTTGACCGTGGTTGCAACAAACTGTGAAATTGAAAAAATATTGGCCCATCAAGACGCTGTAAATGCCAGTCATAGTGATCACTGGTATAAATCACCGATATTTTAAAATCATAGTCACTGTAGTCACTGATATCGTAAAATCAATCTCTACCAGGACTCGATGTTCGTGGGTTCAAGCCCACCGAGATCGACGGATTTTGCTTTGTAATAAAATCCGTAGCACAACTTATTTTGGAGGGAAAGTAAAGCTATGTTGGTCCCATGTCAAAAGTGGGATGTAAAAGAACACTGGAAGGTATTTAAAAATACGTTTACCGTCAAAATTGGTAGGCCCTTTCAGTCTCACTCATAGAAATTCTCGTGTGTTGATGTTATCAATCAGTTCATAAAGTGCCCTTTAAATACCTAATATATATTTTTTTTTAATGTTTAGAGCGTGCAGACTAGGAGGACTGTGGCTCGCGGGGAAGTCCCCCAACAGAAAAAGGAAAACCTGTTTTTAAACTTAGAACCCTCTTGAACAAATGCAATGTTATTTAAATATACAAGTAATAATTGAGTTATAAAATTAGGTATTTTGTATTTTACATGTATCTAATAATCTACTGGCCTAAGCATTTAGGACAATAAGACTACATTAATACTAGTTTCAGTAAGTGGAGGTGTTTAAAATTTATAAAACACTCCTCTTTGGTACGGCACTGGTATATCTTTGTTCAGGAATGAAAGAAGGGGTCATACCAATACTAAGAAACATAGGATCTAATTGGGATTATTTTTAGATAAACTATAATAGTATTTAGAGTTTTTAGTCAAATTAAAACTAAACGGTCATAATTGTTACTAAAGGAAAATTGAATTTAATAAATAATCAAATAAAATTACAAATTGAACAAATTCTCTTTTATGATGAGTATTCACGATCTGGAGGGTAGGAAAAACCAACCTCAGTACACCCTACCGAGGTTAGAACCTCAATCTCCCTGTTATCGACAATCTATTCTATTGCGAGAGTGACACCTTAGACCATGCGGGCTAAGAGCTGTTAAAATAGTAGAATGAAATTTCTTATTTAAAAACAAAATAAATATACATAATGAGGTAAATATTTACCATCATATGTTAAATAATCTAGTCGTGGAGAATTACATATATATATAAATTTAGTAATGAAAAGCTCTTAAATATCTACATTCCTCCTTAAAGCATAGCATTACACTTAAAACAAAATACCATTTAAAACTAAATGTTATTATTTTTATACTTATTTACCTGCTTCGATGGCCCCGTTGTCTAATTCACTACTATCGTGTTGGACTAGACTGTCGAAGACGGGGAGATCAGGGTTCGATCCCGGTTTGAGTTCGCTGAATTTGGTTTTCCTAAATGGTTTTCCCCTCTCCCTCAACGCAAATGTGGGTGCATTTATCTAAATTAACCTTCCTAATCCCTAACTCATTAGCGTAATTAGTACTTAGGCGTATAACTTGAATGAACATAGTAAGACGCGGTGCTAGAAAAAAAAGACTGATTTCTAAAAGTGTATGCAAAAATTTGATAAAATTTGATGAGTAATTATGGAATGGAATTTTACAAGGTAAAGTAAAAAAAACTCCATTGTGTGAGCCCGCAAGCGAGCTATACTGACCAAGCGGCCGCCGCCTTTAGCGATGATAGTGCCAACATTTGCGGATAGAGGGTATCATTAGGTCAGCACAGTGAGCCCTATCGGCCGTTAATCTCAGTTTTATCAAACGTAACTAATACTTCTTTATTCAAGCATCTCTTCATTTGCCCTCATGAGGCTGATCTTGTTACAGACACATTACTTTACAGATAAATTTGGGAAGCATTGGGGATTGAGCCCAAGACTTCTGGATCTATGGTCATAAACTACAGCCACTAGACCACAGAAGCGTTCATAAGTTTTAATAAAGTTAAAAATAAATCCAAGCATGCAATTGGACATGCTCCATAAAGATGAAACTATAATAATCTGGTTTGCCGGTAATGGGGAGGACAGTTTTTTTTAATTCCTAACAGGTGTGATGAGGTTTTGTTTTTCCTTAAACGATATATCTTATACCTCTACGAAAATGCGGGTATATTTCATCTAAGATCATCCTTCTGTGTCTCTTCCCCATTTGTATAAACTGTGGATAGTGGAGTTGGGTAGTCATATATGAGGCAACAATACTGAAACAATTAACTTTGAATAAGATTTATTTTTAAATTCGAACAATGGTATTATTTAAATATGCATACCTTTAGAAAGTTATTTTATCAAGAGAATATTTCTCTATGTTCAATTTCTTAGTAAGATTTTCTTTTTCATTGCTAAGTATTGTTAGTTAATTGTAAAATTATCTGTTAGTCAAAGAAATTTTAAAATTAAACTATCTCTTTAATAAATTGCTAGGATAGATAAATCATGCAGACTACGGTGGGCAGGTCATGCAGCGTGAATGGGGAAATCTAGAACCGTGCTGAGGGTATTGATTGGTAAACGCAATGGGAAGAGATAATTAAGAATACCTAGACGCAGATGGGAGGATAACATTAGAATGGACAAGAAAGTGATAGGGTGTAATGAGGTGGACTGGGTAGAATTAACTCAAGATAGAGATAGGTGGCGTACTTTTCTAAGTGTGGCAATGAACTTTAGAGTTCCTAAAGCCATAGGGTAAGCAAGGTATTGCTACGCGCATAAACGGACATCAGCTAACACACTCACTTTCGTGGCCAGCCTGTATATGACCGTAATGGCTTCGCAGATGAAATGAGGTCGACCTGGAATGAATGTATATTTGTCCAATCTATAATTTTGTAGTGATCGTATAGTGGCTGCGTTTTTGGTTAAAATAATAAAACTTCATTTATTTAAATTCTTATTTATTATTCACTTGCACCAATTCTTTTTCTAGTATGTTAAATTAATTAACTAAATCATATATTTAAATTACTATTTATTATATTGGTTGGCTTCTAGTATTTTACTTGATATACGTCACGCATCTTGGTTAGTGTGAGATTGGTCATCGGCAGATTTAAGATAAGTTAAATATCAGTTGCTTTAGCCGTGATGTAATTTAACTACTATTAGCTATCACGCCTGATTCTTTTTTTATTATAATAATTAGATCCATGGTGTTTAACCAAGCGTCTAGCACGAATTGTCGTTAAATGATTGGCAAAAACATGACTCCCAAGGGTTGACCCGGGAGCGTCCTTGGCCCCAGACCGGCGAGACAAGGGTAACAAATTTCCTAATCGACTCAAGTGATTTTATTTTAATATCAGGAAAACACTCCAATTGGTCCTCAAGACCCAACATGGACGTACCTAACTGTCCGCCGGACCTTTAGCGGTCCTATACAAGGGAAGAGAAACACCCACTTTACAGATTTTAGGAAGCTATTGTTGTACCGGCCGCAACTCTCACAATATTCCTTAATACCTGGCTAGCAGTTTAATAACCTTGCAATATCCCCCGTTACTGCCAGCAAGGTTGCTAAAACATCTTTTTTTCTAACGTTTGAATAAAGAATTGCAGCAGTATATAAGGAAGGACATTGGGATGGAGTGGGCTTTTAGGAACAACTTTATCATTCGCCTTATGGGAGTAGCGATATAACCTGTGAGTGTAATTAAATGCCAAGCTCATCTAGCTTGATTTTCTGGTCACGGGGAGGTCAGGACTCAATTCCTGTCTTGGTGTAATGAGTATGGTTAGCCCTAGATGCTTTACCACCCTCACTCTATACAAACGAAAGTAATTTTGCAATAAATTCTATCATTCTCATTCAAGCCCAAATAGTGTAAATATGTTTAAAGCCTTAACGAGTAGTAAGACGCGGTGATAACAAAAATTTAAGTTATGATAAACCAAAAGTGAACCTATTAGGAGTGAGACTGGTTAGCACTGATTCTGTTTACCACCCACAGGTAAAGTGCCAGGTACATTATCCTTGCGGACAGCCCTGAATATTTTTCAAGGTTTAAAAAATATACCCTTCGCCTTGGCAGAAAACTTCGCAACACTTTAGCTGGGTGAGTAACTATCCTAACCCCACGAAAAAAATCCTTCCTCCCCTCCTTGCCTTTGATTGTAAAACACCCCTTCCCAAAAAGACCCATGTGCTATGTTACTGTCATTTCAAAGTGTGATTAATGACTCTTGCAACAATGGTTTACCCCCTCCCCCTCACCCGCACCCACACAGAACACACAACCCCTCCCGGCAATCCTCCCTCTTTTAACAACAGGACAATGCTTTATTGGCCAACAATAGGACCGACACGCTACCGCTAAATCGGCCGCTATTGGACTGTTACGAAGCGCAAAATTGGGCCATGCGACGCCTGCATCCACCTATTCATGCTCTGACGTGTGTATGTGTGTGTGACTGAATTACCTCCCCCTCCTTTCTCCTAGGTGGGGAGTGTGTATATTAGCAAGATATCTGTCCCCCTCTTTCTTTCCTCTTGGTTGCGGATCAACACCCCCTACCCCCACTCCTGTCACCCTTTAAAAACCCAGCCCCAACTGTGCTGAGCGTAGGCAATCGGCCCGCGGCAAGAAATTAAATCGCTAAATCGATGAAGACCAGTGTCGTCGCTTAACTCAACGATGGCTTTGACAGACTGTTGTCATCAGACTGAGAACTTGGGGAAGAGTTGGTAGTCTGTAGGTGGTGTGAGTCTTAGTGCCCGTCAGGACTAGACGCTAATTACGTTAACCGAGGTAACGACGCACGATGAGAAGGTTAAATCACAAGTATTTGAATCATCATTCTCCTAGTGGGAGGGAGGAAAATCATTAATTTAGTGGACTCGTATCGGTGGTTGAATGGTCTCTGGCATCACTCTCGTGATAGACTGGACTTCCGATGACGAAGAGTTCGGAGATCGAATCCCGGTTGGGTTTAATGAGGGCGGTTTTCCATAAATGGTTTTCCACTCTCCCTCAATGAAAATTTGGCTACACTACCTCTTTTGCTACAGACTTACTACACCATAACACATTAGCGTAATTAGTAAATATGTGTATAGCCCGAACGGGTAGTAAGAGGCTGTACTAGAAAATTAAAGTGGTGAGGTATTCTAGTTTGCAGTGTTGCCACTGTCAACAGTTTAAATTGAGAAGATATATATATATATATAACAGTTTAAATTGAGAAGAAATATATATATATATATATATATATATAACAGTTTAAATTGAGAAGAAATATATATATATATAAATATATATATATATATCTTCTCAAGTTAAACTGTTATAAATATATATATATATATATTTATATCTTCTCAATTTAAACTGTTATAAATATATATATATATTTAAAAGAGACAGTCAAATCATGAAAATGGAATGAAGTATGTTCTCATTCTTGATAATCACAAAATGATACGCATAAGATAAAAGCATTTATACAAACTAGACTGGAACACAATACCTGTTTGAAATTATGGACTGTACGTATGTACTGTTCAGTACATGTGTGTCCTTCTGCAAAGTACAGTGAGACGCACAATAACAAATAGTATCTAATCATTCGGGATTGCTGTTACATTGTACAGGTGTGACAACCGTTGAGAACCATAAAGTAATTTCCTCGCTGCTTGCATTTAAATTGCCGGTAGTCTTAGATCCGTTTCTCAACACTGATTATAAATAAATAGTAACTTGATTATTATTTATTGACAAACATTTACCAATCTTTATTATGGCTTAGTGAAACCTTGTCTACTTTTATATTTGCAAAAAAAAAAAGATTATCAGACCCTATTATTCACTTAGCACTGGTTTGTTATTTGATATAAATGGGTATATGAGCAAAGTGAATAATTTTCTGTATTTCATAATTGATTGCAAACAAATAAGCGTTTTTTTAATTACTCACATAAAGTAAGAAAATGATTGTCTTAAAAATTCCACGTGCTAATTTGTACATATTAGTCTCAAAAGAATATTTATGTATTTATTTGCTGAAGATAGTCTAGGTTGGTGGACCTATCGCACGCCAATTTTTATGAAGTTTCAAGTTGTTTTCTTTAAACGACCAACCTTTTTACACCATAAAGTCGGAGGGATGAATGGCTATAATTTCTTCAAAAATATTTTGTGAATGAATAAACTGTTTTAACAGTTCAGAAGTGTTTCCTAATTAGGCTTCCAGGGAATTGTTTCTAATAGTTTGCTAATGATATCCCAGACAAGAAATAACTCCAATGTCCGTAGTAACACTTTGAATTTTTACATCTGCATTTGGTTTTAAAACAATGATTTCAATTTCAATTTCCTTTCTCAACGTGCTCATAATCAGTCGCAAGACCTATAAAAGGGTAACAGTGAAAAAGATACGTAAGAACTTGAGAAGAGAAGAAAATATAAATTATATAGGAAAACAATAATTAGCCTATAACTAAACAATTTAAACTAGTAATTTGAGAACTTAAGTTGAAACAGTGAGGTATGAGATATGATAATTAAAGTAAAAAAAAGTGTATAGGACCCCGCTTCGTTGGCCGTATGGTCTAAGGCGCTACTCTTGCAATAGACTATACTACCGATGATGGGGAGATCAAGGTTCGATCACGGTCAGGTTTACTCAGGGTAGTCTTTCCTAAATGGTTTCTCACTCTCAACGAAAAAGCGGGTACACCTCCTATAAATTCAACATTCCTCATCCTTAACCCAGTAGTATTACTACATAAGCCTATAGTCCTGAATTTGTAGTAAGACGCAGTGCTAAGAAATACTGTATGAAACAAATCTAAAATAAAATTAGGCCTATTTTAAAAATAGTTGAATGAAATTACATAATTTAAATAAAGTTCTTAATTTGTAAGGAAGTTCCCTAATTATTTTTTTGAGTTTGGCTCTTATTTTATGATAAAAGTTAAATTCTGCAAATATATCGTTTTTGCTACGAATACAATGGGCAATAGGGTAAGCTTGTAAGAGTTACGGAAAATAATTTTGGATTTCTAGAGGCCCGAGAAGGGACATGAATCTCAACATATTCAAAAGCAATTTTTTTTAATGTGCTATTCAAAAGATTAAAAAAGGGGGGATCACAATAAACTACGCTCTAGAAGAGAGTATACAATAATAATAATAATAATAATAATAATACTATTAATCTACTTCAATTTCCCTTATTATAGTGCTGGTCAACAGTAATGATACCTATGACAGGCCAGCAATGAAAAATACACAAGTACCTCGCATGCACGTAAGAAAATAAGATAAACAATCATAGCTAATACTGATGAATAATAAAAGCATAAATATTTAAAAAGCAGTAACAATGAGCAAACCAATATTTCAGAATAATGTTAATTTACAACTCGAGACAGAGCCTCTACGGGGTAAATTAGTTATAGGGAAGTTCCTTAAATAACTCTGAGTTTGGCTTTTCTTTAATGATAAAAGTCGAATTCATCAAATCTAAAATTGGAGCTATGTGTAAAACGGTCTATAGGGCTAAACTTTTAAGGAATGTTAAGAGAAAATAATTTTTAATTACGAGAAGTTCAAGGAGGGACATAAATACATTATTATTATTATTATTATTATTATTATTATTATTATCACCGCGTCTTACTACCCGTTCGGGCTATACGCACTTACGCTAATGTGTAATGGTAGGGTGATTGTGAGATGAAATCGAGGACCTACAGTTTAACGAGGAATCCGAACCACGGTGGAGGCCTGGCATTCTCCACATTCACAAGATGTCTTGTCAGAGGTGAAGGAAGGGTTTGGTAATCAGATAAATATGTGCCGGGACCGAGGATTGAACCCCGGCCGCCAGTATAGAAGTCTGACACCTTACCCCTAGACCGCCAGGTCAACGAGACAAAAATACTCCTTCTGTACATGATCAAGGGTAAATTTACAAGAAATGATGCTATATATAGGAAATATTAAAAACCAAAACAATTGGTATTAAATTATTATTATTACTATTTCTCAGAAAATTATCGATAAATTATACTCGTGTTCTAAAAAAAGGAAGATATATTAATTTGGCTGGGTTTCACCTAAGTGAATTATTCTTTGATACAGTGTTAGTTAACATATATATAAAATAAAATATTTTGAGCTATATTAAATTTCACAAATAAATCATACGTAAACTACTCTTAATTTAGAGCTAAAATTAAAATTACAAGTTCATATCGAGGTATGACCATATTATATTACTTAAAAAAAAAGTTTGGAATAAGCAAATAAAACCATTTAGACTTTAGCCCTAGGTAGATGCAGACATAATACACGCCAGATTGAAAAGAACTTTTTAAAGTCCGGCTGCTTACAAACAAATTCAATCATATTTTATTTATTTGAAGTATTTAACGTGCACTTTCTGAACCAACTGATTATCTCCACACGAGAATTTCTATGAGCTAATGCTAAAGGGCCTACCAATTTTGCCTGGATACGTATTTTCACATAACTTAAAGGGTTCTTTTACATGCCAAAATTGACATGGGACCGACGGCTTTACCTCCCCTCCAAAGGAATTTGTGCTACGGATTTGTATCGCTGAAGATAAATCCATCCACCCAAACTGGGTTTGAACCCATGAAAATCGGGTCCTGAGTCGAGCACATCCCCCCAAGACCACCGAGGTCAATCATATCCTTGAGGTATAAAATGTTCATTATTACAATATTTTATCTAACTTATATATTATAGGCCTCTATATAATTTTATGCCACTTAAACAAATACATCAGTAATAGTTTTTTCTAAGTGGAGGAATTTTTCCAATTAGTATTAATTTAGTTAATCTAATTATGAATTATGAACTAGTTCTTGATGAAACACCTATATATGATGGTGATAGCAATTTGTGAGATAAAGGATGGTTGGAATAATTGAGAATGATACAATCAATATGGGTGGGTTTTCTATACATTTTGTATTCAAATTTATAGTTTTTATTTTTCATGATATTTAAATCCAGGTACTCAATGCTTTTATTTTTTTCATGTTCAATTGTGAATTTTAGTTTGGGATGGATATAGTCTAAAATTTAATTGCTGTTGATGATAGTATGATCAAGAATTTTGTCATAAAGTATAAGGCTGTCATCAACATACCTACAATAGAATTGTATGTTTATGTATTTGTTTAAATGTTTAATAATTTTAGAGTCACAAGTTTGCATAAAGATTTCAGAAATTAAACAGGAAATGGGTGAACCCATTACAAGACCATCTTTCTGAGAGTAGAATTTATTATTAAATTGAAAATAATTTTGATTTGATATGGTTTCAAGTAACTTGTTAATTGTCTCTAATATATATTTAATATTAAACCGTAAAATTTCACAAACTTTCCAAAAGTATGAATTAAAATAAATCATCTTTAATACAAATAAGACTTGAAGATGGTGAAAAATCACCGACACATGTCATTGTCTTAGAAGAAAATCTAAAACGTATATAAAATAAGGAAAGGGCATAAAAATCAACTATTATTACTCCTTACCAAATAAACATGAACATTATTAGAAATCTAGTTAAATAGTTAAAAGGTTTTCCTTCACTCTATGATAATATTAGCGTTAAACATATTTATGGAATTAAGGTATGTGTTAAGTTACATATGTACTGTAAATAATTATTATGGTTAAGTAATTTGAGCATTTACTGATCCTTAAACTGACGTGTCTCTTACACCCACAGAGACATTCGATAGAGCTTAGAAACCCGCTAATAGAAGTGTCAGTGTTTCAGTAGCAAGTGATCCCTACATCCTAAGAATGGGAGCGAGCGTCCCAAGACGTTGTAGGGATCAACTCGTATGCTAATAATATGCAAATGTAGACTTAAACGTAGAGTAACAGCCAAATGAAAGAACCGAGCAGGAAATAAAAGCGTGGAGAGAGAAGTTCTTTAGGTCTAAACTTCTCTTTCCCTCCTATGTTGTTACCATCGTTATTGTTGGACATCAACTAAGGACTCTTCCTTTGGAAAAATAAATGTTCACTAAAAATAACCCACATTATAATATATGTTTCTAATGCAATGTGAACATATTTGAGTTGTGCCACATAAAAATATTAAGTTTGTGTATCATTAACTATTTACGGAATATAAACGTATTTTATTACTTCCATCTCTTTTTATTTATTCTATCACCACGTCCTAATACTCCTTCAGGTTATACACATACATGATAGTTACTCTAATGAAGTATGGATGAGCAAGGAAGCATTTTAGAGGTAATCTACCCACATTTTTGTGGAAGGAGAGTGGGAAATGGTTTAAGAAATATCACCTTCAGTAGACTCGACCGGGATTCGAATCCCAATCTCCTAGACATCATCAGACCAGTCTAACGCGAGAGTGATACCTTAGACCAATCGCCGACTGATTATGAATTGAAAGTAAATACCAATTTGAGTTAAAATGTTGTAGTGTATATTTCTTATAATATTATACCACCTATTTACGAGATTAAGTTGAACTCTGATCAAACAGTGGCCTCAAAAACTAAACCACTGAAATATATAGCTATAACATGTTCACAAATATGATCTTAGAATTTAGCTTAAAACATTATTATGATTGAATTGACTTATAATTATATGTGAGAAGATTTATAAAAAAATACAGTTTTTTCTAACATATTAAAACATTTTGCTCATACCTGGACCCCCAATTTAGAACATAGTTACTGTACATACATTTTTTCTTGCTCTATTTAAAGTTCAGGTTTACATATTTTTTGTTTATAATGGTAGCAAATGTCAAAATATTTACTTATACATTACAACATACTTAAATGTAAGTATAAAAACTTAAAACAGTTTTCTGAAATGACCTCAGATATAAATAGATCTCTATTTCCATAGCTATAACTTTTTCCCCTTAGCTTAGGGACACCTATGGTTTTGAAAAGTTAAAATTTGGAGTATAATCAAGAAGTGCATAGTACGAAACATTTCTTCTTATTCAGTAAAATTGGAAAATTTTGATTAACGATGTCACACATAATATGAGGAGGTATTTTTTAATGAAAAAACCTATAATTTTTTTTCTAACAAAATCCATCATACACACATGTCCACAAAATTATTTCGCTTATCTAAACTTTTAAATTAACAATTTAATTGAAATACTATATTAAAAGCAACTTTGATTGGTATTTTATTTGAAGTCAAAGCTATTTCACAGTTTGTATTAACCAAAATCATACATCAATAGTTGCGTTTTATAAGGGGTCAAGCTCGATAGGACTATTTGGGAATTAATGCTGGCTGAGCGCATTGGGAGTGGTCTGTGATTTCATAATAATCTTTCTAAGCCAATGTGGATTCATTTCCTCCTAGCCACACGCCTAGTCCCAAACCGTTAGGGTATTTCGTTATTAAAACTGTCGTGAAACATAAAATCAACCAAATTGGCCTAACTGATTTAATAAAGAATGTAAGAATTCAGTTTTATTACATTAAATATCCCCTAAATCCAAATTTAGAATAATAATGTTTTCACATAAAAAATGATATACTTTACCAATAAGTAGACTGTTTTCTTATGAAGTCTAAATTTTAATTTACTTTATTTGGATGGACATGTAATGAAATGTGTAGTTCACACAGTTATAAATGTCTAGATCAAGTTGTATCAATGATACTTTTAGGTTTATCAACTACAAATAATTTTAATATTTAGTAACTCAATCGATTAAAGCTTACGGATCTGATTTTGATTGGAAATATACGCTTGGCTTAAATCTTAAGCAAAATTGTTCCTAAAGTTATCTGTTCTAAAAATACGCCTATAAAACGGTTAGTAAACAATTCCACTATGATAATATATCCTTAAACCCGACATATAAGAGAGTATCTTATTGCTAATATATGCATCATTAGCATTGACGATGAGATGCAAAACTTTATCAAACCTCTACATGTGCTCATAAGATAAACGTTTCTTTTGATGGTTCTTTTGTTAACCAAGTATGAATTGCATACTCACGTCTTTTTAGAGTTTGAGGTAATTCTAACATAACTTTAACTCTAATATTATACTAGCGATTGACAACTACCAGGCTACCACTGATTTTACTTCTCTAAAACAGTACAAACCAGTGAATGTTGGCATAGCCGTTTAAAACCTTAGTCTAACTAGTAATGCTGTTCAATCTTATTGTTCAATAATTTCAAAATGTTCAAAGTTACTAAAACTTGTTTTGAGTAAGTATGAGGTGATAGCTAGGGTGGGGGAGGGGGAGGGGGAGCTAGCCAATATCACAAAAAGGTTATACGCGCAGTGTTTTTTTATCATTCACAAGCTAAAAGTGTCGAAACAAGACGTATTCGATAAACCCGCTTCGGTGGCTGCATGGTCTAACGCCCTACTCTCGCGTTAGACTAGACTGCCGGAGATGGAGAGAATGGTGTTCGATCCCAGTCGGATGCACTGAGGGTGGTTTTCCTAGTTGGTTTTCCACTCTCCTTCCACAAAAATGCGTGTGCACTTCATTTAAATTAAACCATACTAATCCCTAAAACATTAGTGTAAATAATACATAGGCATATTACCAAGCGGTTAATAAGACGCGGTGCTAAAAAAAGTGTTCATTAGGTCCACGCTAGATAACTATTAAATTATATTTATCATAGTAAAACAAATATAATAATGGTATAGTATTATCACATTTTTTTTAAAGATATTATGTCGTATGATAGGCCAATTCCGTTTGTTAATGAACTTCGACCGCCAATGTGCCCTGTCATCTGCCTTCTCCTTCACCTCCCAGAATTTTCTTCTTCCCATCAAGTGATCCAATATTTGAATCCTCTTTCTTTCTCAGCTCCTCTTTCCCTCAATCTTCCCTTCTATGTCGTCGTGCAGAAGACAGTTCCTCCTAAGCATGTGTCTAATACAGTTTGCATGTACCAAAGAATCACATCTAAACTATCACATAATGTAGGCTATAAATAAATTATAAATATACTCATTTAAATCAAAATATAACTTTATGAAGTTAATATAAAAACCGATTATGATGGCTTTAGATAAAAATATTGAGAATCTAGACACACCATTATCATAAACTTTAAATATTTATGACTTTTAAAATATCAAAATATTCAATATAGATATAATGAATGATAAAAATTGTTTTGCCTTTACTCATGTTGCCTCACTGTAATAATATGAAAGTGGTAGTTTATATATAGGCCTAGTCTGTATGACTTTGTTTCTAGTACCGATTATAATATGAAAATTATAGTCGAATTTGTAAAAATAAATAACTATATAGGCCTATTCTTAATGTATTTTGACCACATTTGGAAGTCTCATTATTTTGAAAATATTAATGGAATGTTATCGACAAACAAATCAATCAAATCATCTAACAAGTAACCTAACCTTATTAAACCTAAATGAATAAAATGTGTTTTATTCTTTATATTTGTAGTCGTAAAGAACACGGAACAATGCTAGTTGATAACTACTAATAAATAATTTTACACCATTACCTTGCAAGTAATAATATAGGAAATCTTATAAGGCTATGAACACATTTTTTAAATTGGGGAAATATCAAAAAATTTAAAACTATCAAATTATTATTATTATTATTATTATTATTATTATTATAATAAGGTTTGTGTGTTGTAAACAAACCTTATTTGTAACAGTCCTATTATATAAGAGTTTTGTTTTGTGTGTTAAGTTATCTAGTCTGTCATTAATAGTCATCATGGCTTATATCCACCCTCTGTACCAATAAGACTCACCGAAATGGCGCTAGAAAAGGGTTTGTTATTTACAATGCCTGCATCATACGGTATCAGTCTTGCTAGGGGGACTACTGTACATTAAGATCCGAGAATACCTTCAGGGAAGACAGCGAAACAAAATGAAACAAAGCTAGTGGATTTAAACTTAAGACTCTAACTAAGCCCCCTTTCAGTTATATAAGGCACTTTGATTAAACACTTCTTTATCCTTCTTTCCCCTACCAGTACATTGTTGCAAGATTTCCTTTGGAGACATTAACTTTGGTGAAAGACGAAGGTAATTTGGTGGAGACGTCTAACTTTGGGGAAAAAAAGAAAAAAAAACTAAGATTACACTTTCAAAGTCTAGGAACAATATTGGCTGTCCTATAATGAACCACCAAACAAAACTATTTATTAAATTAGTTATTAGTTTGTTTACATATCTACTGATACATTTGTAATATTTGAAAATCATGTCTAATATTAAATTATAGCATTAAATTATATTCATAAATTTGTAACGAGCACTGTACAGCTAATACATAAAATTATTATTTTAAAAATATAAATTTTTCAACAAATATTAAAAATAGTTAAGTGAATTAAAAAGTTATTAGTATTACTTATAAAGTTATTAGAATCCTATGTAATTTATTTAACAGTGAATAATGTTTTCGTGAGCTTTATCCATTGTAATTAAAATATATTTTGTATAAATTTAAACTATATATATTAAAATGTTTATTACAATAAGGATTATCCTTGATTAAATTTTGACTGAAATATTTAATGTTATAAAAATTACAATTATGTAATTTATTAGTGATTAAACTTTTTTCATTTGAAAAAGTTAAAGGCAGCAAAGAACAAACAAAAAGAACTGGTTGAAAAATAGAGTCCAAACTTTTATAGCGTACTCGATAAGACACAAAAAAAAGTTTAAAATATATTAAAAATTATATAGTACTGAATGTAATATATATTTTAAAATCATATAAATTAAAATAATACAAATGTATCTTTTAAGTATAATATTTTTATAGCTTAATCATGTATGTGAACTTTTGATTAATAGCAAACAATGTATTATAAGAGAGCAGTAAATTTTATTACATTAATTAACAGCGCAATTTTATCATATTTAATTTTTACGGCTATATAAAATAAACTTAAAGTAGAAAATATATACTGTACGAACGTTATTTATGTTTGATTCCTAGAAATCCTAAAATTGTCCCGAACATATTTACATGAGGGGGCAAACATAAAATAATAGTAGTTTTGTTTTGATTCCAATAGTAACCAAATCAGTATTCAACACCTTAGCTCAGTCGGTAACGTAACTGCCTAGTGAGTCATTGGTCTCGAGTTCGATTCCCTGCATGGTCGAAAAAAATGTTATTGGTGAAATATTGGTTTACCCTTTTATATTGATAAATTAATGGTCGGGGATTGGATGTTGTGCCTGTCCTAGTCTTAAGTTAGATTATGAAGCTACGACAGACCTAGCAAGCTGGTTGTGGAAAATATATGGCTTAAATTAAAAATTGACCCAGGCCACAGGCAGGAAACTATAATGGGTGTAAAGTAAATTAACCAAATTAGAGATATAGTCACGTCCCCTTGTTAATTAATGTGTAATGGTTAGTTTTTATAACAAATATATTTATAAAAATCTTCAACGTCTTAAATATTATAAATATTTACTATACAAAGTGCAATGCTCATCTAGTCTGGTTTGCTGTAACAGGGAGGTAAGAGTCCAAGCTGGGTTTACTGACCCCCTCCCCTAAATTGTTTCCCAGTCTCTTACCATGCCCTATCCTGTATTGTGACTAAATTTTGATAGCCCATAAGGGTATAAATACGTGTTTCATAAAGGAATATTTTGTTCACTGAATACTTTCACATTCTTTGTTTGGTGGAAATAGGATAATTTTCTAATACATATTTGCAATTATAATATATTCCTATACTTTTTAAATATTATATTTTATTTAGACATATTTATTTGAATTTTAATTAAATAAATTAGGGTTTTTTGTGTATTATTTTCATTAATTAAGATATTGAAAAACAGATAATACCACAATATTTTACAGATTCACAAAAAAAAAGATCAATTTTAAAGCTATATTTAATAATATTATTTTATTAAAAGCAAGTTTAGAACAATAGAATATTGTATTTAAAATTTTGTTAGCATTAGTTGTGAATTGAATATTTGTATTTCAAACGGGAACATTTATTCTCCTTTCAAAGGCCTCGACCAACCTCCATGAAGCCGCACAGGATAGATGTCTCCTACGCAAGCTCGTCGGACCTCTCTAAAAGTAAGTCTGCCAACGAGACTTAATTACCCCAAAGCTTTTGAAATGAAACCCAGTGACTGCACACTAATTACGTCTCGGGAATGTGTGTAAAGCAGCGTTGCGTCTCTGTTACTCAAAGGAAGTGTGCTCTTGGATCTTTGTGCCTGTGTATGTGTGTGTGTGTGTGTGTGTGTGTGTGTGTGTGTGTGTACACAGCACGCGATATTGCAGTTTCCGGGCTCTGAACTTACTAATCAAAGCAAAAGACGATAGAGTTCAAAGGCAAAATGTCGTTAACACCAACTTATGTTTGAACGTAGATGAGAAAGAGAGTCAGGGAGAAGCAAAGAGAAACCGATGTAAACAAGTGAAAAGACTTATCAAAACAAGACTTTCCAAAAGTTCCATCAGGACTACGAGCTAGGAATATTTCAGGGTTGGGGTTGAAAGGGTTTTTAAGTAGCGTATGTAAAGTAATGGTTAATTGAAAAATGACTATAAAAATTGTATCAGATGTCCGCAAAGTACTGGAGTAGTTAGGTACTTTCCTTTATCTCAACATTTACAACTCATTTTTTCATTTTATTTATTCACGGGTTTTAAAGTGATACCTCTGCTAAATTATGATGTGATATTCTGACTACACAACTTATAAACTAACATAAATTTAAGATAGAAACAACATTCAGCCCCGGCTATCAATTCCTCACTTTGAAAGGGGAAAACCACTTCTCATCAATGATACATTTTTGTCCATGACAGGAATTAAGCTCGGGAACCCTATAGCTCAGTAGATAGACATGTTACCGACTGAGCTAAGGTAACGGATATTTACAACTCACTTGTGACAAGTTTTACATTTGGTACTGATTATATTCTACATTTAGATTCTGACAGTAGCCTATATGTTAATCTATCAGAAGAATCTAATAATAGGTCTTAGTTTAGAGATGTTAAAAATATTTTAATAGGTTTATATAGATATTAGCGATTTGTTTTTAATAATAGATTTATAATTAATTTGGTTATTTAATTATTTTTCACACAAAATTTATAACCATTGAAAAAATATCAGGGCCTCTATAATTTCATTCAAATAATACTGGATTTTTTTGATTAATTTGTCAAGCTATAGACGATGGGCTTGATTCCTTTGTCCGGTTGTAATTTTATAAATAGAGCTAAACAATATCAATTTTGGGAAAGGCTCACAATCAGAACCAAGCATGAATTTCAATCGAGTATTTACTTGAGTAATATATTACACGCTTAACAATTGAGTCAACTTAAGTATTTAATGAGCATTAGGTCTATGTTTAATTAATGAGTAATTTTTTTGTCAGCATTGTGCCTTACAACCTGTCCAGGTTATACGCATACATACTAATTGCGCTGATGAGTTAAGTATGAGTAAGGTTGGATTTAGATGAAGTGTACCCGCATTTTATGCAAAGAAAATGGAAACCCATTCTTGGAAAAACTACCCTCAATACACCAAACGAAGATTCAAACCCCGATCACCTTGTAATCGGCAGTCTAGATTAACATGAGAATGACACCTTAGACCATACAACCACTGAAGCAGGTAAGTATTTTATTCTTTTTAAATAACCTACAATCCTGTCGTAAGATTATCCGCTTTTATTTTTGATGATGGTGTAGGGATGAGGTAGGTAGAATTTATAGGTGATTTATCCACATTCGCGTAGAGGTAAGAGGTCAAAACCATTTAGGTAAAACTACCATCAGTATATCTAGCAGGTATTTGAGCCTTCAACTCTCCATGAGCAGAAAAAAAAAATTGATGAGGTTAATATTTAGCCCTCTTTCCCAATTATGTGGGTAATTAATACATAATAGGTGTATGTATATTTCAGATATGTATATTATTATTATTATTATTATTATTATTATTATTATTATTAGCACCGCGTCTTACTACCCGTTAGGGTTACACGCACTTACGCTAATGTGTAGTGGTAGGGGGATTGTGAGATGAAATGGAGGACCTATAGTTTAACGTGGATATCCGAACCACGGTGGAGGCCTGGCATTCCTCACATTCACAAGATGTATTGTCAGAGGTGAAGGAAGGTTTTGGTAATCAGAGATATGTATAGCTGCTAGAACATTTTTGTTACGACACCGATTTATGATACACTCACTGGAGTTCTATAAGGTAGAGTCTATCAATTGATATTGTTGCCATTGGGGCATTAATTATCTTGATTAAATAAGGATGTTTGATTTCCTCATATATTTAGTTAATTTGCGTTCGATAGGTGTGAATTGTATCTTCTGGAATATTTCCTTAACTGATTCAACTGAATTATTAGTAGCACTATTCTTTTTTCCGGAAGTCCAATGTGGTTTAAAAAAAAAATTGTAGCTCTAGCATTTGGTGCATTCGTCAGAGTTTATTTGGATCTTTAAGAATCTGAATATACCCTAAAACACAAAGCTCCAATAGAGCTCAAAATAAAAGGTCCAAAATAAAACACAAATATTCTAAATATTAGTACCAATAGTTTAGATAATTATATTACATACATCCAACATACTATATTTAATATATTTAATTATTTTTATGAATTATATCAATAAATCTTATACTGCCTAAAGAGCAAGTATTCAAGCATCTTATTTAAATATGCTAGTGAATTTTAATACTAAATAATGTTGGGATTCTATTCCTGGTTGGGTGTAAGATAAGTCATCTTTATAAAAAAGCTAATAGTAGTGGTGAGGCCTTACCTTTTAGAAAGTTTTACCAGAAACTTACACTATAATATATCCATAACCCTTATTTAAAAAAAATATCCTCTTTTTTACTTCTATTTCGTAAAACATAAAATGATTCCAACCAACACAAATATCATACAGAAGATTAGGGGGACTGAGTCTAATTGTTACAATTTTCTAACATCTTTTTTTTTTCAACTATCTGAATAACATACCATTTTTTTAAATAAATAGTACAACAAAATCGCACAGACTTTCTTATATTGTGTATTCGAATATATTTTAAACCAAATATTTAAATACCAATTTTTAATAAATTTAAATTCTAAAAATAAATTATTTGTAAACTATCCTGAAATTAATTGTTTTGTAAAAATAAAAATGTATTCTTATGTATAATGAAAATTGTAAACTATCCTGAAATTAATTGTTTTGTAAAAATAAAAGTGTATTCTTATGTATAATGAAAAAAACTATTACAAGATTCCCATTTCTAATCAATTTTCAAGGTCAATTTCAAGATATTCAAATTTTCTATTATATTGTCGTAAGTCAACTAACCTTAAAATTCATTTATTTTGTTTGGATACAGGTACAATAAAGTATTTATGATAATATAAAATAGTCCCCGATACCAATTTCAAAACAAATCACTAAAGCCATTTTTGTTAAATATTCAAACTAATAAAAGAAACATCAGTATGCTACCCAAAGCCGAATAACCTACACACACAAAAAAACAAAAACAAATATAGTATACATCTTAATATGTTATGTCCATGTCAAACCCTGGCTAGGTATACATTTAAATAAAGATCGTTATAGTCACTTTCAAAATAATTTGAATTTTCGAAAAGCCTTCATCAGCAAACCAAATATTTATCGAATTTTTACCCGAAACCAAGTAAACAGTGTTATTTGTCATAACAAACCCCTTTGAAATCAAATAATTAGCGACATTTTAAAAATATTTCCGGTTTATGAAATACAATCCTCATTAAACAAGATCCGTTCTTGAGTGTGAAATATACACTCGTTGGGTGGTCCTACAAAATCCCATCCTGTTGAGTGTGTTCGATTCCCAAATTAATGTGGAGCTGTGCAGTTTCATAAAATTGATTACGTAAGTATATAAGCCAATAAATAATGGTCATAATCAAGTGACATTTAGTATTAACTTGAAAAATGAGGTGGAACAATTTTGGTTGAGCTCTTCATCTCGAAAATGGAAAATGTGTATATTTTACAACAAATATTTCACTGACGTCACTAACAGCCAATGCGACTTCTAGCTGTGCGCGCACTCACAATGAGGCTGCTTCATATAATGCTTGGAAAATTAAGAAATTCCAGTGTGAAAAACAAGGTGTTTCTGTTGAAGTACCCCCAAAGTAATGAAGGTGATTCCCTTAGCAGGGTATATAACGTAATCCCGAATAACACAGTGTGTTATTATGTGAGAATGTGACTATGTCATTAAATGTATAATATAATTTTAAAACTTACGTACCGTGGAAAATCTAACCCACGCATCCCACCAATTATTTTGAAATGCACTGGGACTCTTAGAGGAGGACTAATACTGGAGCAGTACTTTAGCAAAAGCCAATTTTTGTCGCTCTTCTTCATCAGGCATATATTTTTCAGTCATCATATTAATATTTCTCACGTAACAAATCCTCTTGCACTTTGAATCGCCCACAGAGAAAAGATGTAAGAATATATTAAAGATTGAATCAGAACGGAGCAATTGATATACAATTTGGAGTTCAATTAAGATATTTGAATGCAGGTTCGAGTGAACGCAACAAAATTGTTAGATATCTCTCAGATAAGAGACTGAAGGACTTGATTTTTATTATACCCTACAATTTATAAGGATTTATATTATATAGAGACTATTTAAGAAAGACCACAAACGACCAGCCGTTTCTATTAAAATTGTTGAATATAAACAAGCCTATATTGAACACAGAACAGCTTTCCCTATATATTAAAAAGAGTTTAAGAGCCATTAGGAAAATTGTTCTTTTAAGATATGTCCGAAAGTGAAGGAAATGCTTTTATAATTAATTTATGATTGGCTAATTTCAGGTTTGAGATCTATGTTACCCTTTTATATCTTTGGCTATTTGATTCTTTTCTACCGGTAATTCCAAGAGTCACCAGAGCTGACGAGATCAACACGTGCCTGAAAATATTCTATATATGCCCAGTCGTTGTGAAACTTCCCCTGTCAACAAACATGTGCATCAGCCTGTGCGAAGACAAAAACTAGACACATTTGCCGATACAATGCTGATACTTGGCAATAGAGTATTCACAGATCATAGCAGTGTGTCCTTGAATAACTCCCAGATATGCGTCAAGATCAAGGATATCCAGGAACTATTTCATTTTATTCATCCCGATATACGTCTTCTGCAAAACAAGACACTTTCGTGGTTCAAGGATCCAGCTATTCTATTTACAAAAAATTAATCGGCTGGTAAAATTAATGATTGTATTTAGACTAGTTCAAGGTGCCATCGCACAGTTACATGTCCATAGGAACTAACCTCACTATTTTTATGTTCCTTTAGTCCATTTGGTTTACCCATCTAAGATCTTCAATTAAGATTTGAGCATCCTTCATTTTCTGCGTAGTTTGAACCCACTTAGACTGAGTAATGGGACCAGCTTACAGGTAAACAGTCTAAAAAACTTTATCATAAAGGTGATTGTTATGACAAGGTGCACTACGAGAGAATGGGTCTTGATACCAAAAATACCTATGATCTATCAGACCTGCTCTTTCAATTTGAATCCATGCAGTTTCCTATTAAGGTTTGCCATACGATGACCAACAACACGGCGCAAGGACAAACCATGAAGGGGGTAGGCGTTGATCCCCTCAGTGTTTCTCACAAGGACAACTATATGCGAACTGTCCTCGTGTTAGTTCTTACAGCAACCTGTAAAAGCTCGCTCCTGATGATAAAACCACTAACGGCGTTTAAAAAGAGGCCTTGCCTTAAATTTTGTTACTTATTTTCCTTCAATTAAAACAAAAAATTTGTGTGTCTAGTCTTATAAGAGAAATAATTTCAATAAATTTAATCTTTTGATTCTAAGGATACATCATTATCAAATCAGACGTTTTCATCATGGTCATCATTTCCACATAATACGTTGAGGAATTTCTTCTCCATGTTAGGAATTAAAAACACTGGAACTAGAGACGTTATTGTTTTAATGAACATGTTTTTGAAACTGATATTTAAGCGAACGAGGCTGCAGACAAAAGCTAGCAGATGATATAAAGATATATAGATATATCACATTACATATGAAGTAGAATTTAGCAAAAATAATCCTTTTAAATAATACAAACTTTTGCAGTTAACACTGACAGCATTTTACTATATTATTAGTGTTATTATATGAGTATTGATCATATCTATAAAAAGTGACGGGTACATATCACAAGACTTGAAGTATGAATATATGAAAGTAGAACTAGTTATTTTTTTAGTTAGATAAGGTTCTTCATATGAAAATTTTAATTATTGTAGCTATATAAAATTATATCGTTTACGGGTTTGGGTTAAGTGGTATATCAGAATCTCTTGGAAAAAAAATTGCGGTAAATGAGACGTTTTCCCAATTCTCACTTCTTTTACTATTATTAAGTGATTAATATATTATAATAAGCTAGCTGTAGCTTAGCACTTGGTCACTAATTAAATTGAGTATATCCCTGATATATATTTTCCTGAATCTTAACAAATTTGGATCAAGTTCCAGGATTATTCTTTCAGTTTACCTAAAAGGAGGAAAGTAGTAAATAAATATGCGTCTTTCTTGTGATGTATATTGCAGAAAGATGTTAGCTAAATCACTGTGACAACATAAAAGAAATTGCTTATCAGTGAATTCATCTTTGTAATAAAATATACTTGTCAATGTTATTTTTGGTGCACCACGTCCTACTACCCGTCTGCGTTATATCCATATTTAGAAAATGGGATAGGAATTAGGAAGATAGAATTTAGAGCAAATTACACCTTAGTTTTCTCGGAGGGAGGGTAGGAAACCATTTAGGAATATCCATCATCTTAACACCCAACAAGGATTCGAGCCACAACCACACCATCATTGGCAATCAAGTACGTGGACAGAAAAAGGTCTTGGAAATACTGCTGCCTGCCATATCAGCCAATTTTACCTAAAATGTATTTAAATCATTTATACATACAATTATACAGACTCACATATAATATTGACATAGATTCAACTTACATAACTTATTTAAATAAAATATCATAACCAAACTAAGCCAATAAATTTTAATGATAATTAATCTAGTTATAATTATGAAATCTCAATATTTCACAAACACATATAATTAGAAATAAAATTGTGTAGCTGGAACTCTCTGAAAGATATTTTTAATTTAAATATATTTTGTAATATGTATTTAATTTATTTTAAAATGTCGGACCTCAGCCCATTATTATGTATTTACAAAAACACTTTTTTTTCAACTTAAAAGTACTTCAAAAGTTCTTAAAAAATATATTCACGAAAGTAATGCCTTGGGTTTATTTTTTCTTGAAAAAGATATTTTTTACAATTAAAAATCCTAACTTAATTAAGAAACCATTATTGAATCTTGTGTGGTTGACAGGGTGGGAGATCTAAGAAGACTTGAAGCAAAGGCCCAAATATTACATTTTATAATGAATGCACCAGATGTTGCCATTTTCTTCCCTTCCTACTTTGAAAAAAGAGAAAAATAATAGAAAAAACTCTTTTACATTTTGATGAGGTAACTAGATCCTGTTCCCTGCGGATTCGTCTAAAACTTCTTTGAAGGGATGGTAAGAAAAGAATTTAAAAATCATTGTATGAAGGTGATATTTTATTATGTACACTCAAATACAAAAAAATATAAACCTGACTATTTAAATAAATCATATTAACTAGTGCAATTTTAGATATCGTATTTTTATGAATACAATATTATAAATGAATAGTTTCAGACAATGTTGTATGTTAATGGTTTATTGAAATATAATCAATAAAATTACCTAATTTCAGTGTCGTGTCACAGAGAATTTCAGGATAAGCACACATTGTTAAAACGGTCCCTGTGTTCTCACCTGCCATACCTGCTAATCATACATATTATCTGCTCTACACAACTCGTATGGGAATATATTTTCTTTTACATCTGGCCAATGCATATTTTGCTGAGTGATGAGATTACTCATAATTACAGTTTAACTAGATCTGCTTTACCCAGAAACCCTTTACGCCACGCCACTGCATGATGGCATTTATGTAAACCGATTTTTCTTTTCATCTGATCAATATTTTAGTCCTTGTTTTGAATTCCTGGAAAGACCACTTCATATGACTATGATTTTCTTTGGCACCACGTCTTACTACCCGTTTGGGCTGTACACCTATGTAATAACTACAGTCCTGGTTTAGGGATTAGGAAGATTTAATTGAGTTGAAGTACACCCGCATTTGCTTGGGAGGGGAGTGTAAAACCATTTAGGAAAAACCACCCTCAGTTCACCAGACTGGGATTGAATCCCGATCTCCCCCTCTTCGGCAGTCTAGTTCAACATGAAAATAGTGCTATGCTAATAGGATATGGATGAACAAAGGGGTAATAATGTATCTAAATTTGAGAAATAATCTTAATGCACCCAGCCAGAATCCCCCAGAAAATCAGAAAACATTAGTTTGAAATATAGACCACGTGACCATTAGTGTGGGTTAATTTCTTGTTGTTTAGGTATTGCAATTTGAAAATCATCCAGGAGACACTTAAGGGGAAGATTACTTCTAGATATGACGTCATCAAAATGGTTGATGCACTATTAACTTTGTAAATACCTCAATATTGCAATATCTGTGATGGAATGAGAAACAGACAGATATAGTTTATTTGTATTTTAATGTTCGACTTCATTGATTTGTTTATTTAGGAAATCAAAGTGAAACTTCTAGACGTTAGAAAACATTGGCAATATCCTTAAGGTGGGAGTATAGAGATTATAATTTAAGGGCAGTATTTTTGCAGCTTTCGTGACAAAAAAGGTTGGCTGAAAGATATCAAACAATTCTCCAGTATAAACGTAGAATTAATTTTCTTCACATGGTGACTTCAATATTTCTTGAATATCTGTCAAGGGTGTCCTGGAATTTAATGACACTTTCTCCCTTAATTTAAAAAGTTTATCGTCTAATACCACTATACTCATGACAGATATTCAAGAACTGTTGATATCACCACATAAATAAAATTAATCTCTATGTTTGTACTGGAGCAGTATTGTATTTATTAAACAAAAGGTTTTGCTATAAGCTCTGAAAAAACTCGCGTTCCACCCGCCTGGGTGGCGTAGTTGGCTAACGCGCTAGTTGTGTTAAGCTCGACTGCTGAGGACGGGAAGATCGAGGTTCGAATCTCGGTCGGGTGAACTGGGGGTGGCTTTTCCTAGATTGCTTTCCACTCTCCTCCCACACAAATGGGGGTTCACTTCCTCTAATCTAACATTTTCAATTCCTAATCCATTAGCGTAGTTAGTAATTAAAGAATATAACCCGAACGGGTAGTAAGACGTGGTGCTAAATATTATTATTATTATTATTATTATTATTATTAACTCGCGTTCCTTACATTCATATTTTAAAAACGGGCACCTAATAGTAAACCCCTATATATATATATAGTGTCAAGAATATCGTAGAATCTTCCTTAAAGTATCACTCCATGCAATATGATGGATTTTACTAATCAGACCCTGGGATTGAAACAGATATCCATAAACAATGCCCGTGGTTGGCGTTATTGGTCACACTGGAATTTGGATCCCTCTCATCTTGCAGGAGTTGCTTTAGGGCACAGGTTATTAAACTTGACCCATTCCCATAAGACAACATTATTATCTACATAGGGCAAGAATGGTTAATTTAAGTTTAGTTTTTAATAATCTAGTGTAAGTTTTTGAGAAGTTTTAGATAAAATGAAATATAGAAACATTGGACACATTTATTGCAAAAATTAATACATGCTGTCACGTTTAATTTTATTCTTACAATTTTTATAATTTTTATATATGTAGATAACTGATAGAGACATTCATTTATCTTAGCTAATTATACGATTGATTATTAGAATCGTGTCCGTATAATCATGACAGAAGACATTTAATTCAGAAATAAATTTAAAAAAATATAGAATGAAAGATTATAGTGTGTTATAATTTTAGGAGCCTAATAGTAGTTATTTTATTTACTCACGTTTGTCTATGTTTGCTGGGACCACAAGAATCTTTTTATTATTATTAGGGGCCGTGAGCCATAATTTAAGTTCTTGTTTCTTAGCGCAATGGTGCTGTACCTTTATTGTGCCATTGACGCTGTTAATAGTCTGGTGAAGTGTATGGACTACTTATCAGAATAAAAAAAAACTCCATAACGCCAGTCCGCAAGTGAGCTGTACTGAATCTGTTTGCGAAGATAGGGCCAACATTTGCAGACAGAGGTTTTTATGTGTTTAGCACAATGGATCTTCTCAGAATAACGTTTTAAATGCATATAATAGAAAACAAAGGACTACAAAGGAAAACAACTATATTTAAATACTTTCATCACAATATCAAGGGCCCACTTCTGTGTTCGAATGGTACAAGGCACCACTCTCACAATAGACTGGACTTTAGATGACGAGGAGATTAGGGTTCATATCTCAGTTGGCTGTACTGACGGTGTTTTTTCTAAAAGTTTCCCACTCTATTTCCAATAAAATATGGGTACACTTCCTCCAACTCAGCCTTCCTCATCTCTAACACATTTGCGTGATTAGAAAACAAATTTCTGGAAAAAAATTACAAATGTGGCTCTTCATAAAAGAATTAAATAACGGGTAAATTTAAAATACAGGCAAGTGAGAGCTATAACTAATTTCATTTATAAGACAAATCAGTGTGAAGGCTGTGGCTAACAACATTTCACAGACCCATGACATTTATTAACAAACCCCGTTAGGGTCGTGTATCCCAGGTTGAAAATACCTTCTGTACAGGTTGGCACTATTTTTGATCCCTGAGGTCAAAAAACATCCCTGAATTGATTCGGTTCCTCCAGTAATGAGGCGTGACCTTTAATAAAGTATAATCAATACAAAATAAAACACCACATTTGCTTACCTTAAAACTTTTAAACATAAATTGTCCCAGTGCATTTATTAAATATTATTAAAATATTAGATATTTCACTGATAAAAGCAAAGTATGATAAGGTAGGTATGAGGTAGGAAGCAATTTAAAGGTAGTTTACTCGAATTTGCGGGAAAATAGAATGTGAAACTATTTAGGTAAATTACACCTGTTATACCATTCGGCCACTAAAGTAGATAAACTGTGGTAATACTTTCAAAACGTACGTGGGGTGTTCAACAAATACACCTACCAGTTCTTGCAAATAAGTAGAAATGTATTTCCACAAATAATAAAACATTAAAAGTTAGCCACATATTTACGATTTTTCTCCTCATATCTGTCACGTGCTTCCAGATGTTGACTATGCGTAGCAGAACGTAGGATGAGATCTAGAGTATTAGGTGGAAGAGATGTATAAAACAATGGGGCCAAGTTTAAATTGGATGTTTTGTTACGTATGAACGAATCTGTACGATGGAAACTGAATTGATAGTCTCTCCTCCACCAGTGCAGATTCCAATGTGAAACGAGTTGGCCAATGATTCAATAAATCTGGCAGGTTAACACGTGATATGTTGTCAAAACAATAAAAATGTCAATTGATACTGTTCATACTATCATCCATAACGTTCTTCCCTCTGCATAGTATAATCACAATGAGTGTCCCATTAACTTACCCCTAAGCATTGCAGTAGCAGGTTGGGGTTCAGACTCTATATCAGGAGTGGCCAGACATTTTATTCTATAGATCCACTCCAGAGAAGGAAAATCCTTTGCGATCTACTACATAATCATAGGCTTGTATTGTTTGTTTCATTGGTAAAAAGTTAAAAATCAAATTTTGGGTTCTAATAGTAAAATTATATTGCACATTGAAACTTAGTTTTTCATAAAACCACATATTAAATATAACTTCCCTGGAAGATAGTATTTTATCATTAAACACTTGACCTTGAAGTTGATGCATGACACTTCATAATCTTAGTATAGTTTTTTGAATGGAAGTTCATAATTACTCTGCCATAAACGAAGGCAGGATTGTAAATTCAGTACAGTTATCCAGTTATCAGTCAGTTTTGATATCTCGATTTTCTAATGTTGACTTAAGAAAAATCTGCAAACCCTCTCTTTCATTTTCTTTCTCTCGATATTTTTAAATCGATTGACCAGGTGATCGACCAAACAAAGGGCCATGGTCTACCGGTAGATCGCGAGCGACTGTTTGGCCACCTCTGCTCTAGATCATCTCGTGTGGTACCAAAAGGATGTAAAGAGCTTTTGTCATCGTATTGTGACAGATGATAGGAGCTGTGTTCGATATTTACCCCAAGGAATCCAAGGTAATTTCCATTTAGTGAAAGCACGTGATCTCTCCAACGAAATAAAGTTCAAGGTTTCCCTGTTACTACAAGTTTCTTTGCGACATTGAATCGAATCAAATCTGTTATTTGTTGTAAGTCCCCCAGCCTCCCCAGAATAGATTTATTTTTTCTTGATGAACACGCCCATCTCCAGACTGCCCGATGACACAAACAATGATTAGGAATTCAGTTGGGAATACCTTGGCCATCACCCTTAAGCGGCCTGGCTATTAGTGACCTTCACTTGTTTATTGCATTAAATAAGGAGCTGGTGTGCCAATTTTTCAAAAACAATACAGAGGCTGAATATGTGTCATAGCTTCCATCGACACAGCTCTATGTCTATATATGAAACTTTCGAAAGGTTAGTTCAAATGTATACACATGTTTGAATATTGAAAAAGAATACATCCAGATATAGAGCGAGGTCAGGAATAGTTTTAATGCATATATCATTTGTACATTGTTTTACAGGAAACTTATTTATTGAATATCCTTCGTGGATAGGCTTCAACTAAATAATAAAATCCAAGCAAAAGGAAAACACTGTGCGCAATCTCAGATGTTATTTGCAAATTGTATTATAAACTATCTCAAGCTTATAAAAAATATATATATATATATTTCTAGACTAAAAGGATATATATATATTGTATTATAAACTATCTCAAGCTTATAAGAAATATATATATATATATATTTCTAGACTAAAAGGATATATATATATATATCCTTTTAGTCTAGACAATTGATGCAGGAGTATGACCAAAGCCTTAAATAATAGTTCAATTTTCAAGATCCCATTACTTACACTGAATGTGTCTTATAAAGATGGCTAAACACAACATCAACCCTGCCAAGTCAGATAGGTTTCACTCAATGAGTAGAGTCACTTTGAAGCCCTGAAGGCCTTATAACAAATTTTGTTGCACGCTTTTGTACGTTGTTATTTGTGTGGGAACGTAATAAAATATCTAACACCATTAAAAATTATCACAATCTTTGAAGCGATAAAATGGGTACCCCATCTCTCGGAGAAAAAAAACAACACGTTTTTGGTATGAGCAAGGGCCGAGGGACTTGTTGTGTATACGTTTATAAAATATATAAAAATCGATCTATCAGTAGCCGAACTGATAGTAAGAATTGGTATATATATATATATATATATATATATATATATATAAAAGTAAAAAGTCTTACAATATATATATATATATATATATATATATATATATATATATATAAGTAAAATGTCTTTCATTTTGGTTAATGATAAATCGATTTTTAAATATTTTACATACGTTAACAAATAAATAAGATTATTTTAAATTTAAATTGTTTATTTAACAGAAGAATAATAAAAGTTTGTGATCAACACAGCTCTGCCGAACATATTGTTCATTGTGTATCACCTATGTATGTATGTATGTATGTATGTATATATATATATATATATATGTGTGTGTGTGTGTGTAAGATTTACCAGTAATAAAAAAAGAGCCATTAAAATTGCTTAAGGCAGCAGTTCTCAATTTTTTTTAGATTCTACCCCTTGGACATGATTAAAAGTTTAATGTACCCCCCCAAGATCAAAAATTTCCAGATGACAGGCTTTAAAAATTTTGACCACTTGGTTAGTTATTGATCAATTTGATCTTTTGGAAAAAATATTTGTAATCAAAATATTTCAAATGTGACTAAGCTATCTAGAGAGAATTCTACTGTTATAGCCTTAACATTATCTCTTGTTCAAAGTCGCTATGATCAGTTAAAAAAAACATAATTTAACTGTAAAAAGTTATATACATTTTTTTCACAGATTCGTTCAAAAATAAAAAAAGGGTAAACATAAATACAATATTTTCAAATCAAAATTTTTAATTGTAGTTCTGGATCTGATATATTATGAAAACCCAAAGTTTTTGAATGAGAGGGGTGTGGCTGCATGGCTTGGCATAACTTTTTGATGTCTGGTTGTCCAGTTGAAACTTTAAGGTGGTGGGCCTGCTCCAAATTTAGCCTATTGCGTTACTTATTTTTAGGTACACAATGGATGAAAAACCACTATAACAGAGATATGTTGTTGAGAAATGCATAATAAACTGCTAATGTAGAAGGTTTCAGGTAGAGGGCTGAAAATTCTCAGAAATCGGTACCCAGCCGAGAGAAAATACGGGAAAAAGAGGGGTGGAAATAACCAGATAGCGGTACTTGTCAACAATTAGAGTTTTCCTTAAGTCCCCTGTTATTTTGCCAACATTCCCTTGAGAGCTGCTCGCGTACACCCTGAAAGGGGCCCGCGTACCCCAGTTTGAGAGCCACTGGCTTATAGTATCGCTTCTGCATGCAGTTAACTCTCTGAAAACTTAGTTCTATAAATATTGTCTCAGTGTAGTCCAGAATTTAAATATTACACATCCATATCAGGAAGACACAAATAAAAATTGGTTTTATTTCGAAATCCTGTACAACCAGAATCTTCAAAGGATGGATATATGTCAGTGAAAAATAATGCCATAAAAGAATTACAGAAAAGTTTGAAACTTCGAACATTTAAAACTTTAGCGAAAATATTATAAAAATAGCAAATTTATGTTTGCGTGTACAATAGCCTATGATCAGACATTTTAACATTTAAAAAATATTATTAATCGTAAACAACCAAACCAATTGTCCTATTGTGATCGTAATTTCACAAAATAGCTAGCCTAATTAGAATATTATATTTTTAACGATTCTTAGAAAAAAGATGTTATAGCTGGGTTTTTTTTGTCACCATGTCTCACTACCCGTTCAGACAATAAGCATATGAACTAAGTATGCTAAAGTATTAAGGACGAGGAAGGTTGAATTTTAGAGGAAGTATGCTTGAATATCTCACGTCGGGGAGAGGGAGAGTGGAAAAAAAAATCCCCAGTTCCCCCAAACGCGATTCTATCATCTATCTGGCTGTCAACGGCAATCCAGTACATTGCAAGAGCTAAGCCTTAGACCATGTAGCCACAGAAGCGAGTTATGAATCAAAAGGATATTTTTGAAATGTTTTAAAGATACATTTTTCTATTTCTTATTTTGTGAAAAAAGTTAAGACAACATCGATGAAAATTTTAAATATTTTGATTTCGACGTTACCAGTTTTGGCAGGAGTTTAATTTATTTAATCTCAGTTTATATACGTTTAAAATGAATATTTTGACAGGATTTTTCCAATGTAAATGATTAATGTAAATAAATTTATTAATTTGTTCATATCTCCGTCTAAGTACATTGTGTGAATTACCATATGTTAAGTATGGATTCAACAAAAATGAACTATACAGTATATATATATACAAAGTCAGAAGTATAGTCGAACAAACACAGAAATTACAGGTAGATAATTCACTAATGGTCTGCTTTTTATGTTCAATTTTAACGCAGAAATGTGTAAACAACGCCCTAAACAAAAATGAATCCGTTGAACATATATATAAAATTTTAAAATTAAATTCTAGGGTTTGATATAAAGATCAAATATTAGTATGTAATAACATTTAGAACAATTATTTGACCCTCCTCGGTGGTGTAGTTAGCTAACGCGCTAGTTTAGTGTTGAGATAGACTGTCGAGTACGGGGATATCGAGGTTAGAATCTCGCTCGGGTGAACAGAGGGTGGTTTTTCCCTAATGATTTCCACTCTCCCCCCACGCAAATATGGGCGCACTTCCTTTGTATTGAACCTTTCCAATTCCTAACTCATTAGCATAATTAGTACTTAAGCGAATGGGTAGTAAGACGCGGTGCTAAAAAACAAACAAAAAACAATGATTTTATAGTAAAATGTTCGTAATGAATTACTTAAAATTATAATAAATATGTCTGGGATTTGAACATAGAATATTTTGAAGCTTGTATCTTTCAGTGAGACTTGATTTTAGATACACCCCTTAAAATTGGAATCATTTCTGATCACCTACCTCTCCTACTTTCCATAATGAAGCATCATTCAGACAGAAGTCTCGGTAAGAGTACCTTTGTAACGAAGTATTGGTGGCTTCTCCCTGACCGAAAGAGTAGAGACCTGTCATCTCATATTTACATTTTAATAACCAACTCTCAACAGTCTATTCATCGTTACTGCCCCCACAACCCCGTTCCTAACCACCGCCTTCATCACTCCCATAACCCCTCACCCCCTTACACATCCCCATCACCACTACTAACTCTTCATCACAATGATCCATCTACCCTTCAACTCGGTACTACCCTACCTTAACCCTCCTAATTTAAACGGCGTACCGAGCGGATTCCCAATTTTCTGCCAATTTAACTTCATTTGTGTTTGCGGCTTCGTACTGTGGTGCTGCGGCTCGTCGTGTATTGTGACGCTAGCTGGTGTCAACTCCGGGAACTGAGGGTGTTGATAGGTGGGTGGAAGTCAGAGAGGGGAGGGGGGGGGGTGACGATGACTTAACCCTGCTCGTTTCCCTAGGGATTTATATCTCCCTCACCTAACAATTGGACACTTTATTTTACAAATTCGCAAATATATTTAAAGTATTGCTATTTTTCTTTATGTTACTTAAGGTGGAATGGTAGGGAAGTCGAGTAAAAGGCAGTGTTTTTTGCAATTTTATATGATAAAACTTTTATTTTGCCAAAATAAATCAAATCTGACCCCAGTAAAAACATTAAGTTTAATTTTCTTCACATTTTGATACAAACAAATCTTAAATATCTGTCATGAGCATTGTGGCATTATCTAATAAACATTTTTAGTGAAGAGAAAAAGTTATCATTATATTCCAAAACACCCTTGACAGGTATGCAAGAAATTTTGAGGTCACCATATGAAGAAAATTAAATTCTGAATTTGTACTGGAGAAATATTTTATTTATTTTGGTCAAAAAACTTTTTTGCCATAGAAACTTCAATAACACTGGCTTTTTTTTTTTCGTTTTCTTCCATCCCAACTTGTCCTTCATTGAACCTTGCCAAGGTTAGACAGCTTATTGACTTTATATATATATATATATATATATATAT
>CABFOW010001392.1:13769-42851 GCA_902141385.1 Timema californicum | reverse complement strand
TGTGTGTGTGTGTGTGTGTATACATGTACACATAATATAAGTATTATTTTCCGAATGTGGTAGCTTATAAACTTTGTAGACTTAAGATACCCAGATCTGATGAAGGTGGGAGTAAAGGGAACTCAAGAAGAATTGAGTGTTTTTGTAGCTCTTTAGCAAAATACTTTTTTGGCTAAACTAAATAAAACATTTCCCCAGTAAAAACAGGGTTTTATTATCATCACATGATATCTCAACAGTTCTTGAATTACTGTCAAGGAAGTCCTGGAATTTAATGACAACTTTTTTTTAAAATTTCTCATCTAATGCCACTATGCTCAAGACAAATATTGAAGAACTGTTGATTTCACTATGTGTAGAAAACTAAACTTTATTTTATGCATTAGCAATATTTTATTTATTTTGGCCAAAAAAAAAGGTTTGGCCGTAAAAACTGCAAATAAAACTGGTCTTTTCGCTCGCGCCCTTCCATCCCACCTTAGGTCCACCTGAAGTCTTCAAGTTTGGTGATGTGAAACCTGTAGCCTTTAAAGGGAATTCAGAGCGACATTAATTAGTAGTTTAATAAACTTATTAAAGTTATATATATAAACTACAAGCCGAAGTATCCAGCGATGTCCGAAGTAACACAATGGATTCTTAAGTTACCCGTGGCAACGCTTGTATTTGTTTCTAACAGACAGAAAAAAAATTATTTCTTACAACCGTGTTATTAATTAATTTAAAAAATTCCAATACAAATTTGAAAACTCTGACTTCAAGGTGCACATGTTCATGCACAAGTGCTACTAATTTTTGAATTGCAGACCTTTGGGTACGATAGATATAGCGTAATGCTCTTGACAAACACACACGCAAGTGTGTCATTAATATAGATTAGGATAAATTGAAAAAACGCATGTATGTTAAATGAGTGAGCGATATAATAAAGCCGATTTAATATAACGTTAAAGGGAAAAGAAATCAAAATTGTGAATATTTGGTTCTATCGTTCTATCACAATGACTCGAAGATATTGCTAAAGTCAAATAATCTAATGTTAATATAAACTTAAATAATGAATTATAATAACTTTTTCTGAAAAAATTAATAAAATTTAAATTTTCTACATTATTATTTATTGATTCCAAGCAAACAATAAAGGTTGGAAGCTTACAAGCTTCAAATCAAACAAATGACATTTTGTTCGGTTACTAATATCTTACTAATGACACACCAATGTTCCATAATAATAAACATATAGTTTTAAATAATTAAATGGTTTATTATTTAATTTATTACTATAGAAATATCTGGAATGGGTAAAATTGTTTTCAAACATATCTTCGCAGCAAACCATGATAATTTTTGTTTATTGTTCTGACGTTTTCTAACTTATTTAAGGTGATTCAACCAGCAAGCTTATCCTAGAATGGATTGGCTATAACATTCTGACAGGGAATTTTTAACATGTTTGAAAGGGGTGGTGGGGGTGTTGTGTTGTGAAGGGGGTAGGGGGAGGGATAGGCAGGCGGAGTTTGAAAGTAAGGCGGGAATGCTAGCTCTTTGTTCACAACAGTGTTGTCATAGCACTACCTCTTTTTTTCTGCTAAGAAACTTCACTGATAGAAAATAAATGTCACCGCATGGCTCACCCGGGGTTGTGGCTTGAGTTTGAATCCTGACTACTAAGATTCATACAATATTAATCATTTAAATTAACACACGTGTCACAAAGTATTTATTGTACTGAATACTACTAAGCCGATATTTATAAAATGTGTTTTTAGAAGAAGAAAATAAGTACCGGTATTACTAAGCAGTTGAATTAAATAATTTGATTGATAAAAGTTTAAAGGCTCTTTTATTATTCTTTTAGCACCTAGTCTTACTATCCATTCGTGGTATACTTATATGTACTAATTATGCTAATTAGTTAGAAATTAGAAAAGCTGAATGTAGAGGAAGTGCACTCGCATTTGCGTGGAGTGGGAAACAATTTATAATAAAACTACCCTCAGTACCCCCAATCGTAATCGAACCCCAATCTCTGTCACAATAGTTTGGTCTATGACGAGAGTAACGCCTTAGAGACCATGTTGGTACCAGAACAAGTTTTAGAGTTATTTATTCATTGTAAAAAAGTATTACTTTTCTTTATAATTATAATAGTTAACAGAGGTTACGATGATTCCCTTACAAACTGGCCGACAAGCTGTAAAAATGTTGGAATGCCACGTGCATAAGAAAGCAAAGTGATCGAAAGCCAAAACTGGTTTACCAAATAAATAAAAATATTTCAAAGCTTGAGTGTGTCAATTGATCGGCACGTTTAGGACCATGTGATAAGATATACAACTGTTCGACATGAGAGGATCTGCTGGTATACATAAGTCGAGATGGATTCAATGAAGCAATTGATCGACAAATTAATACATT
The DNA here is from genome assembly GCA_902141385.1 of Timema californicum. NCBI lineage: Eukaryota > Metazoa > Arthropoda > Insecta > Phasmatodea > Timematidae > Timema > Timema californicum. The sequence continues at coordinate 40,433 of CABFOW010001392.1, read as the reverse complement.
GCTAACAACGTGTTCGACAACAAAATCGTAAACGGAAAATAACAAGTAAAGTCTGTGAATTTTTTTAAAATCTAATTTAAAACTCTAATAAATAAACATATTTGTGGTCACATGGTCTAATGCGTTAATATCCCATTGAACTAAATTACTAGTGTTGAGAAGATTGGGGCTAGAATCCCGGTCATACGTACAGAGGTATTCACCCCCAACCTCCTAAAAGCTTATTCACTATCCCTCCACGCAACTGAGTGCATATTTACTTAAATTTTACCTTTCTCATTGCTTATCCGACGTATAGCTCAAACTGGGAGTGAGAAGCTAATTATTATAATAGATCCACCAATGAGAATAAGGTATATTAATAAAAGTTTAACAAACATATAAATAACATTAGTTTAAAAACAAACACTCTATTAAATTCTGTCAAAATTAAAATTTACCGGAAGAGATTATTTTAGAATTACAAGCTTAAATTTTTATAAAATGTAACTTGCTTAATTTCTTACGGCTAGTGGTAAAATTAATAGTAGGTTTTTATGTAAAATTAAAATGCAAATATCATAATACGTACATAATTAAACAAGTTATTATTGGCACAACAAACTCTTAGAGAAATATATTGTTTTTCTCTCTCAAGAAATGTTTTAACTTAATTTATTTTATTCGTGATCCTTGTAGTTGAGAGAAATTTCAAAAAGGTTATATTTTTTTAATCCAATGATCATAATGTTTGTTGAACTCTCTCACACAGTAAATCTATAATTATAAACAATCCATCCTGATATTTAAATAAATTCTTAATAGCCCAGCTGAAGTATTGAATTTGAAACACTACTAAGTCATATCCTCAAGTTTTTATTTTTTCTATAAGTCTGAGCTTCCATGATATAGGCAGTATCTTTGCATCTAATTTTTCGTCTTATTCGACTATCTATAATCTCAGGAGCTATGCAATATAAGTAAAATCTTTGTAGTTTGGGCAGCATTGTGTCATTCCATAGTTTTATATCTTTGAAAACTCTCTCAATATGGAAATCATTTTCAGCATAAACAACAAAATCACAGAATGTTATCTCTGTAATGTTTAACTGCCCTTGTATCTGATAATAATACACATGACAGGTTTTCAATGTTAGTTGGTGACGTTTTAATTGCAAGCATTAAGTTTTTCTTCCCATTCCTAATAGAGTCTTTAAAACTTCCATACTTCCATATAATACATGCTTATTTAGTTTGTATATAATTATTAACATATACAAGGCGTAAAATACCTTCTCATTGTTAAATATACATTTTCCTCTATATACTGTATACAACTTATATAATTATTATGTAGTAGGCCTAATTAAGAATACATAAATCTTAATTTTAAATATACTTTAAGCTATCTCTCCAGGACACGAACACAAATATTCTGGAACACATAAGAATTCTGTAAAAATGTAAATACAAGATCAGATTTGTAATAACGTGTGCGTCGTAATTTTATTTCGCTTTCAATTAGGGAAATTTAAACGTTATTTGAAGTTGAAATCACTTTATTGGAGTCTATTATTTGTGTATTTAACAACAATTATGAACCAGTGGTAACAAGACCCCGGGACATCAAACAATAGCAGATTATGTACCACTGGTAACAAGGCCCTGGGACATCAAACAATAGCAGATTAAGAGCCAGTGGTAACAAGACCCTGGGGCATCAAACAATAGCAGATTATGAATCAATGGTAACAAGGCCTCGGGATGTACAATAGAATATCATGAACCAGTGGTAACAAGGCCCCAGGACATCAAACAATAGCAGATTATGAACTAGTGAAAGCCAGGCCCTGGGACATCAAACAATATCGGATATGGTAAAATACCTAAAGAAATGCATTACTTATGTTAAATTAGATTTTTGTTATCACTTTTAAGATTTGTATATACTGTTTAGTGTTAAATTTACAACCAGCAATACAAGTGAAACGCATATATTTTTATACATTCATGAAGTTATTGTAATATTCAGATAAGCAATAGGTTTAAAATCAAGACGCGTTTTGATGCATCAAGCTATGAGTTCCTTTGACACTTTGAGTTGAAGAACAAAAATAACACAGTAAAATATTATTAAAGTGCCGGAAGGAAATACAGACAAAATAGATGTCACAGTTCAGCACTCAAGTAGTAAGACGTGGTGCTAAAAATAAACACTCGTATGATGAGTCATTAGTAGTGATGGCTCGATCCTTCCTTGTTTGGCTAGTATGTGTTATCGGTAGGTACAGTCAAAGAAAGAAGTTTCAGGAAGCAGACATAACAAATTTACATTTGCATTGATCAATTTGGTGTCAGAAATAAAATAAAAGAGTAGAATAAGTTTAATAAACCAAACAAATTTGAAATAACGACATTATGTACTATAAAGATATATAAAATAGAAGTAACGGGGTATAAAACGAAAAGTACTTCTATAAGATTAAAAATTATGTAAATTTACAATTATTAAATATCTTACAGGTTAAAAACTATATTTATTTAAGATCTTGTAACTACTTCATTGCATATACTTCATATGAATGTCTAGCTAGAATAAATTTAATCCCTATGCATTAACTACTTTACCTTAAAATAAGCACGTAAAATGGATAAAATAGCAAGTTTGACTGCTTACTACTCGATAACTGTAATGATTTGAGATAATTGAATCAATATTTATAGCTTATATTTATACACTTAATAAGGCAATAAAATGTTGATGGTCGAATGACCTTAACTAAAGATTGTGTAGTACAAACGGGGGATCGTGGGCCGTACACAGCACACGGTGCCAATGTTGATGCCAGAATGCATGTACTGAAGCTTTCAGAAGGGATGCCCGTAAAAAATTCAATCATGTACTGACACTACGGGTTACACTATTAGTTTAGCCACATCTTAAACTAATGAGTTGTTGTATTTGGTAAATCATAACTAGATAAAATATCTTAGAAGGATTGTGAAACATTTCTGATGTGATCCTTTCTACACCACATATCTAAGTGTCGGGCCATATTCCTAAAAGAGACGTGCCATAGTGTATCCACAGTAGTTCTTAGACACGATTTCTGAAATTAATACATCTGTCCAAGTGGGTCTGCTTCAAGTACACTCCTGGTGTGGCACGCATGGTCGAGGAATGGCTTGAGAAACTGCTTGTATAGTGTCACACGATTCTAAAAAACTGTAAGCTACACCTTAACAACAATGGGCCATAGCTACCCAAACCCTGCCTCATTTTGGTTAGTATTTCTATCAAGTGTAGGCGTCAGATTAGAATAGTGTACAACGTAAGCCTGAGGTACATAGAGCAGTCCAATAACCCAATATTGTGTCCAAATAAGAATGCCGGGGCATTCATACTTTCTATTTAGTGCGGATAAAACAGCGATTCTTTTTACTATGTTGATACTCATCCTCCAATTGGTCAACCACACCTCTGATATCTGCGTATGTGTCTCAAGACACCTTCTCAAACGCAGTCCTCTTCACATCTCCAGTACAAGAACCATGTCATCAACGTACAGTGTCCAACTAATATCTTGATACTTTGAATTGTCGCTCACATACAGACTTAAGAGCGTGGGGCCAGCTCAGGATCCTTGAATCCCTCCATTACGGATGTGTCATACTTCAGCTGTGGTGTTCCCAAAGGTTGTGCAGAAGATTAGGTGGGATAGGTAGGATAGGAAAACTAAATTTTAGTAAAAGGAGAATTCCAATTAAAGGGGTTTGTAAAGGAGTCCTTAAGGGACAAAATGCTCTAAGGATTTTTCACGTCTAGTGAAAAACACTAGTAATTTGGAATGTTGAAGTTCCTCGTAGTCCACTTGACAAGTCGGACAAACTGGTGAGACGTATTATGTCTAACCTGAAATCCTGTTGTGCGGCGACCGTGGTGATATAGTACCTAGTGACCGTTCTAAGCACTGTAGTGGGAAACTACACCCCCAGGCAAGACAAGTAGGGCTACCTGTTAGCGAGCGGACACACCAGGTAACTCCTCCACTCCCTTCCCTTTTCAGAAAACCGTCGCACAGCCAGTAAAACGAGCCCTCCCCCCCCAAAAAAAAAACAACCCCAAGTGCGCAACATGTAGACCAGCACCGTGGTGACTAACTTTTTCAAAATAGTGCACCAAAACAGAATGACCAAACAAATATCAAATTATCCAAAAAAAAATTTAAATAATTAACTTTGTACATGTATGTAAATATCCTCTTGAGATTTTTTTGTTCATTAAGCATTGGTTTAAAACCCAAATATCTCACTCTTCCACAGTCCATACCCACCCTTCAACACTGCGCTCAGACACACACGGGCTGCCAATTCCACCTCCTTTTCACTCCCTTAGCTCAGACACATCTGGGCTGCCACTTCCACCTCCTTTTCACTTCCTGCACTCAGACACATCCGGGCTGCCAACCTCCCAACCGAAAAAAGAACCTATCACACCACAAATCCCCCTTCCTTCAACCATGAGCAACCCTCCCACTCACCGACGCAGCAAGGGAGGACAGAACCGAAGGGACCTAGCAGAAAGCGACTCTCTGTTTAAGAACCTTTTACCCCCTACGTTTTTAACTAACCCACCCCCATTCTCCCACCCGGATGTCTCAAGGGTCCCCTCCCCCCAGGAACCCTATCTATTGAGACCCCTATCTCCTCCCCATCCTCTGTACAAGTCTTCAGAACACTGAACGCTGCTCTCCACCAATCCTAGGAGAACACACATTCAGTGTCTAAATGACAAGAAATTACAACAAAGACTTCTGAGCCTAGGACTAGACATTTTAACTCCCTTCCCTCCATTTCTGCCAGTCAAGCAACACGCGTTATTTCACCATTCAGAACTTCGGTCACTCTCCGACCACCTTTATGGAACGTGTCACTGTAACTACTGCAAGGAAGTAATCCACACAGATGTGTGAAAACATGCCTCTTCAGCAGACCCTCATCTATGTTGGTACATCCAGGCCCACCTCATCAAAAAGGAAGAAAGAATTAAAATAGAAGCTAAAGAAATGCTCAAAAAAACTCCCTTCCGAAGAAAATGCTTTCCGGCCAAAAAACTAGCACATCCAACCAAAGACCCCCCAATACCCCACGACAGCAACCAGAGTCCCCGACGAGATAACAATATGGCGCCCAACGTGGGGCCTCCTTCTAAACAAGAAGAAAAAAGATAAGAGTGTTCGGGTGACGCCATCAGAGAGCCCTACCCTAAGGATTCACCAAGTTTCCTAGTTTAAAAAACTCGGTGGCGCTCAACAAAAAATTATATCTATCATAGCAAAAAACTAGCTACAAATGCCGAGACGCGCCCGATATCAGTGGGGCAGTCCCACCTACCCCAGAAAAAGAAGAAATAACCATCTACTGTAATAAATGTGAAGAATGGCATCATCTCTGATTGAACTGGGAATAAAGGGACAGAGATACCAACGGGCGCCAATTCATATACCAACCATGCAACGAAAAAAACGGCCACCGAGCATGAAGAACTTAAAGAACCCCGACAAAAGACAAGCCAATCCCCCGCAATCATGGCTCCAACCCCCACATCCTACCTTCCATTCGATTCTCACAGGATTCTCAGGCCTGGACCACGAAGACATAGCGGCATTCCTGCGGAAATGCGAAGCAATCCTCCAGGACAGCAACATACCTAAAGAGCTGTGGACAATGTTAGTGAAGGAGAGATTGAATCAAAACGCCACGCAATGGTGGAAATATTAGGAAGGATATTCCAACACTTGGGAAGCACCTCAAAAGAGGCTCCAAGAACGCTTTGATTCCCTACCGCTAAGAGTCAAACTCCAAGCGAAGCTCTATGTAGAAGCACAGAGAGCCGGAGGGTCTGCTGACCACTTCATTTTAAGAAAGATGAGACCGTACAAGTGTTTCTTCCCCACTGCTCCCGTCGGACAAATTCTACCCCTCATAAGTGAACTCTTCCACCCCACCATCCGGCCATTTATCACCTCCGTCCCACCCACTTTAGTAGACCAATTACTGAAAAGAGCTCAGGCAGTGCAATGAGATATACTTCCATCCGGCCCTCGCAAACAACCAAATCTCTTTCCTCCAGGATCTCTTCGAAGTCGTAGACCCCCTCCTATATGGCATTTCTGTCCTGCCCAGCATTTCCATTGAGAGTGGCCCATACTCCTAGCGAGAAGAACCAAGGACAAACCACTTAACGCACAACCCACACAGCCAGTCACGGTAAATAGAACCATGGAATGAAAAAGGGGCCGAACTCATCCTCAGGCTAGCAGGCCATACTTTGCAGTGGACCGCCAGCAAACTTACCACGAATCCCAGTTAGAACGCCCTCGAGAAAACTTCGAGCTGTCTTGGACTCCGGAGCATCACAGATTTTCTTCATGACCTCAACCCTTGACCCTCGCACACGGGAACAAATGACCAAACACCCACCTCGGTGTCCCTTGCCAAGGAAGGGACAGAACTAAATATTCAAGGCCATTGCCAGTTCCCTATAGAGACAGGGCACAACAAAATGATCATCACGTGTCTATTCCCATATAATCTCGTGGAATAAATCCTTCTGGGACATACGTAGCTCACCAACCAAGAAGTAATAGTGGACTACCAGCGCGCATGTGTACTGTTTGGAAAGGAGCAAAGAGAGCAAATAGCAAATATATTGGGTTGTAAAAGAACCAGAGAAGGTCAACAAATTCAACCATGAAGAAGTACAACACAACTTTACCCCAGAACTACAGACCCACCTCTTCTAGGTCATCAAGCATCATCAGAAGACATTCGACATCTTCAATCCACAAAATCAAACCAATTGCATGCAACATCAGATCCACCTGAAAAATGACTGCCCTAACCGAGGACCCACATACAGATACTCGCTTCAGAAGAATCAGATAATTCAAAACCAAGTCTAATAAATACTTCGAGACAATATCATAGAGTCAATCACGTCACAGTACCAAGCACCTATAGTAATCTTCGAGGGGAAAAAAGCCAAGATTATGCATTGGCTATAGGATACTTAACGCAGCTACGGAAGAAGAGAATTTCCCACGAATTCACATCTAACAGCCACTCCGAGAGATAACTCCAGCCAAAATTTTCAGTTCCTTAGATCTCCAATCCGGGTACTGGAAGATCCCATTAACCCTCATGCAGACACCTCACTGCGTTCATCACGCCCAATGGAGATACTGATCAAGTCAAAGTCATGCACTTCAGGTTAAAAGGGGCACTGGGAATATTCCAAAAAATTATGAGCCAGCAGGTCTTACCAGGTAAAATTTTGTTTCGCCTATATAGATGATATCGTATTTTCAAACTCTTACGAAGAATGTCTCGAACACCTAAAACATAAGGTCCTGGAACGGCTAGAAATATACCGACTCATAGGCTACATGAAGAAGTGCGAGTTCGGGAAAACCACGATCAGCTACTTGGGACATATCATCTCCTTAGAAGGAAATCGCTCAAACCAAGAACCGCTCAAGTTGATCCACGAACACCCCACTCCCAAAACACGGCGGCAGCTCCAGAAGTTCCTCGGGACGTGTAACTGGCTAAGAAAGTTCGTCCCAAATCTGGCCGAGATCACCAGCCTACTTACCACCAGATCAGGAGCAACGCAAATGTGGAAATGGGCCGTCCCAGAACAAAATGCCTTCAAACAGACGCAAGAAGCATTTTAAAACATCCAGTCCCTGCACCTACCCGACCCAGATATAGCCTTCTTTCTTCAAAGAAACGCCAGTGGGACAGGATTAGGCACGGTCATGTATCAAGAAGTAGAAGAACGACGAAAAATTGTTTCCCCTGGTAGCACAAATCTGTCACCCACGGAGCTCTGATACCACAATAACGAGCGAGAATGCCTCGCCATAATATGGACAATCAAAAGGTATCAAATATACTTAGACAAATCGTTTGCAATAAGAACGGGCGTGAAATGCTTGACGTGGCTAAACAATATGAAAGACGGCAGATCTAAGCTAACACGTTGGTCTCTGCTACTACAAGACTATACATTCACTATCCAACACCGACCAGAAAAGGAGAACGAGCTACCAGATGCTCTATCGAGAACCCCGGGAGAAGAAACACAGAGGAAGACCCAATAGAATAGACCTGGATGATGACTCCTTAAGCTTCCGTTATACCTCCCGAGCCATTCAGCCTCCTCAACCTACCTTTCCCCCCGACACTAGCCGAGAAGGATCATCAAGGACCACCACACGGATCCCTACATCCATAACCAGATAAGATGGCTGAAAGACATCGTGAGGATTCCCGTCGGCAGATGATCCAGGAAAGAAAAACTCCACGCGATCAGATTTACTTATCAAAATGGCGCGCTGTTGTATAGATAATATCCAGATCAAGCAATGAAAATTGTGGCCCCACCCAGGCTCGCCTCATCGAAAAGGAAGTAAGAATTAAAAAAGAAGCAAAAAAATCTCAAACAACTCCCTTCTGAAGAAAATGCTTTCGGGCGGAAAAAATAGCATACCCACCAATAGATACTTCCAACACCCCATGACAGCAAAAAGCTTCCCCGATGAGATAACAATCCAAACTACTCCTTGATCAGGATTCCACCCTCCAAATTATGTCGTAAATGACTCGTAAATAATAGTCGTATAGACACTTTACCCAACTATTCATTAAAGTCTATATGTCAGTATTACGAATACAGGAATGGGTCCTTACCTGTTTTGTGGACGTAGATGACGTTGCCGTGCTTCCAAATTTAAGGAAAATAATTTAGGAGCAGGATGGCGTTGAAAAATATTCCCCATGTACTAAGGGTATTTTTACTAAATAGTTATAAATTCTCCATAAGAGCAAATGAGGGTACAATTATTGCAAATTCAACCTTCCCCATTGCTAATACATTAACGTAATTAGTGCTAATGTATAAAATCCAAAAGTATATTGGGACAGTGTGACGAAAATACTCACCAGGGAATATATCGCGTTCAAGGGTAGATTTCTTAGGATTGTCATTTTAATGCTGTTAGGTTCAGGTGCCTGAATGATTCTTATAGAGGCTTGTGTCTACTACAACCTCTCTGCCGCGTTCATAAGGTCAGGTTCATTCAAGGGTGTGTAAGAGACCAACCTGATAACCTCCTTTCCGTGCGTAATATTCACCTGGTCCAACGTGCTATCAGTAAATTTTCAGTGAATAGCACCTGTAAATGCTTATAAAGAACATCGGCCCTCTATTAGTAAGAGATGACCTTCCCATTCCCATGATAGGCTGTCTTGGTTGGGGATTCATATCAATTTCCTTGACACCTACCACAAGGATCTGTTCATTACGCACAGGCCCTAATTCTTGTCCTCCTAGGCACCAGCCAAATAGTCTAAATCCATCTCGCAAACGACATTATATTTGTGGTCCAGTTGGCCTTGTCTACCAGGCTCTATCTAAGTTTTTCGAGCGGTCCTCAGACAATTTTTCTCCAAGATATTCATAGGGATATAATTGTGCAAGAAATATGTGGACCCCTCCTAGAATTGTGCCTCTAAGTCAAATCTTTAAACACTCTTCTAATTACATAAGCTCTGAGTTTTACACTGATGTTGGTTTTGGCTGCTGATCAATAGCTAGGTATGTGTTCTCTTTCCTTCAACAACTCACGGTAAGGGCACATAAAGTTTTCATTTGGGAATTAGGAAAAAGATTTTGTGTCCCAGGTTGACCTTTCAGTCAGCCCTTGTTCTTGTTACACTGCCTACACTTTATTGTATTTGTCCCGAAATGATAGCATGGATCTCAGACATCCTTATAATCTTGGTGAACGTCTAACACAAAACTGGTATTTCACATCTTCCTCCAGATTAACGTATAGCCTCCTGATTATACCAAACACGAATATAGCAGTGAACTATCCCCTAGTTCTCCCTCAAGAGACGCGTTCCTCTTCAATCCAAGATTAATTCTTGATAGTATCGCTACACTACTACTATAATTTAAAAGCCACAGGATATTTAGGTGTTTAAGTGTGTCGTTTAACCTTAGTTGTCTCACCCAGGGGAAGCTCTCAGTCTATGTTTTTGGTAGCCTTGACTGAATTTCCGTAGCTTACCATTGGTTCTCTTGTACTCGGTAATTTCAAAGCTTATCTAACTAGTTAGATTCTTCGTCAATGTCAATCACCAATTCGTCCATTTTACACCATTACATTTATTGTAATAAGATCCTTTATCTTAAATTATTTGCGATCATAAACTGGAAGCTGTATACTTTATTTTAAACACTAAGCATTGACTTTATCTTCAGAGGATATCCATGCCATAATTCCAAAAACAAATGCATTATTTGACTTTTGTCACTAGTAAGACGTTCAGCTGAAGTCTATTCACCTTACTGCGCACTGTAGCTCCACTGTCCGTGGCAAATACCAAATTGTTATTCTCTCAGCCAGCTCCATGGACATGGCATGAATTAAAAATTACTTAAAGTAGATTCGTATTCGATACAGTCTCAAACATTATTCATAATGATGGTTGTGATGATATATTCGATGGTATCAGAATTGTCATAAAAAAATTGGTGGCTGTTGTCATCAGTAGCGTCATCATAATTAATGTAGACAAAGTCATCTACAATGGTAGAGCATATCTCAGGTTCTATGCTGGAAAGTTGATTCTCACGAGAATCCTCTGCACTCACTTCACTATTTTCCAAAGCATCAGTGGTAAACCCACTTAAATATTTTCACAAGTTTCAAACCTAAGACATAATCGCATGACATGATGCCTCCTGAAATTGCTCACCAGAGTCAGTATCCAACTGCAAGAAATATGAAGTCATGAGCATACATTCGGGGTTTTCAACTTTTTCATGCCTTGACGCATGTCTTCACCAGATCAATATGTAAGCATCTCCAATTTAGCTAAGTCGATTTCAGTAAAGCTCACTTTATAGTATTTGGCACACATTTGTTGTTTATTTATGCTATGGCAAGTTTAAATTATTCTCTATTTCAGTTCATACTTCTTTTAATTATTTCGTCTGTTTTCCCATTGCAGAGATATTGTTTTTCTATCAACGAATAGTTATATTTTACCATTTTGCTCTTTATATGTTTTTATAATGATGTCATAATTTATTTAATTCTGCTGCTCATGCCTCATTTAGATGATGTAAACTACTTTTACAGAGGTTGTATGATAGCTTCTAAACTTTGAATGACTTAGGTTATATTTATTATCAGCATACATCAAACAACGTTCCACCAATATTTCATTTTCTGACACCAATGTGACATATCCCATATCGAAGGAGTACATGGTCCATTCATATCACACCATGTGAGCCATGAGCTCACTATTGGGGATATTTAAGTACCTAAATGGTTATACATGGTTGAAAACACGCTAGGAATATTCAAGATTATGATAAATGAAATTTTAAAAAACAATGATACATTGATTTACGACGTCAAAAATAAACAAGTAATCTAAACCGATTAAAACGGCACTGAGCTATTTACAAAGACACGATAACAAACAAATAAATACGTGAACTAAACAAAAACCAAAATATATCATAACCTCGTTAATCTGAATTAATTGAGGCCAAAGCTCGTTCGGCTTACCGAAATTTTGAACAAACCGGGAAGATAAGGACGTTTCTGCTGGGAAACAGTATGTACACGTCCCTACACGTCCATAAATTTGCATTCATTTAACTAATATACAGCATGAAATATGTGCTTTAGTCTTATATTTTATAGTATGCTTATATCTTTTTACAGTACTGTAAATATTTTTACTTAAAAAACATATCGTGTTTATGTTATTGAATTCACAATAAAATTTTACTTGTAACATTGAATTTTTTTATCAATAAAATACATCATATTTGACTCAGAATTTTTGTCCCCATTACTCTGAAATCTTGTTTGGATTATCTGAATTTTAGACTATCGGGGCTCGGACTAAAGGGGTTTTACAGTAATTGAATATATTAAGTAAATAAACAGATTAATGAAAAACGCAGCATAGTAAAATTAACAATAAAATAATTACGGCCAATGTAAATCACCCATTGTCTAATAGTGATTAGATATCCAATTAAGTAATGTTCCAAGTCACTCTCGTAGCTCTATCTGTTCAAATATATATAATAACAAACCAGGCCTAATTTACCTAATCAGTCCCTCTCCTGAAAAGAAACACATCTCCCAATTGATCTCGTATGTCTGGAAATGGCCCCCTGGCCTCCCTGAAATGCCTGATGTCTATAATTGGTACTGTACTTATAAGAACCACTGATATAGTATCAAATAACCAATTTACAAATAACTGGCTCTCAAACTTTCAACCTAGACACTTATAAAATATACCAAATTCTCTTGAAAAGTGTTCCTAGTTTTATACTCTTCTCCCCCCCCCCCTCCCCTTTACCAATGCTTCTTTCTTATAATAACTATTTTTTGTGGCATAGCCCGCCTCGGGGGTCTAGTTAGCTTACGCGCTAGTTTTGTGTTAAGCTAGACTTCCGAGGACAGGGAGATTAGGATTTGAATCTCACTCGAGTGACCGAAGGATAGTTTTTCTTAAATGGTTTCCTCCTCTACATCTACGCAAATGCAGGTTCACTTCATATATGTTAAACCTTTCCAATTCCTAACCCATTAGTGTAATTAGTACTTAAGCGTTTAACCTGAACGGGTAGTAAGACGCGGTGCTAAGTATTTTTCTTATTATTATTATTATTATTATTATTATTATTATTATTACCATCATCACTTTCATTTGGTGATATAAATGCTTTGAAAAACATTTTGTATATCTATACAAAGTATTGCGTTTTAATTTCTTATACATACTAAAGGACATGTTATCTGAATATTATACAAGTAGGTAAATAAATAAAGTTTGTTCACTTTTCTTGCACTGCTTATTTCTGATTCAATGCCATCAGAATTAGTACATTCTCTCTAAAATATCAGCACATAATTTTATTAAATATAAGACAAATAAAAAAAGGAATTAATAAACAGTCAGCTAAATTTTGTTTCTAAATAAATTGGGAGTTTGTTTTCAATTTTTGTGTCCAGTATACTCTAAAATGATTTATTAAGCTAAATATATGGTTTCTAGTAAACGCCAAAACAATGTCATGAACATAAAGCTTCAAATCCTTTAGCATAATTGTTCTCCCAATGTATTTAAAATAAACTCTTTTAACTCAGTCAACTCAGAGTGGATTTCAATAATATTTAAATTGTTTTAATAATATTTAATGTCATGCAGAAATTATTATATTTATAAAAATAACCAGGATATATATATATATATTTACTTTCATTCAACAATAAATTTAATTTTATACTTTTACAAGCAAATTGTTGACACTTTTTTTTCCCTATTAGGCATACATACATCACTGAGAGAACTGAGGTTGGATTTTACTAAGGGGTTTGCCACTCTACTTCCATGAAAAAAAGGGTTAATTTCCTTTAAAAGTTTACCTTTCTCTTTCTTACACCAGAAGTGTTATTAATATGTCCGTATAATTCGAACCAGTAGTAGGACTTTGTGCCAAATAAAATAAAAATAAAAAGTTAGTTAACTCTTCTGTGACCCATAAAAATATCTACTATTATGTATTATGATATTTTCTACATATATGTTGGCTCTAATTATATTAAGAAATGTGTCTCTCAAAATAGTTTCTTTTTTATATTACCAAATTTGATTAAATGACGTAGTCTCATGGTTTTCATTAAGTGTCTTGTCTCAAAAGAAGCCATCACATTCTACATGAACGTTCAAATCATCATTTTTGTTTCACATCGCAACTTTTAGTATCCACTTCCATCGTAATGTACTTTGTGTATGTGGTGGTGTGTATGTGTGTATGTAGGGGTGGGTGGGTGAGGTGTTAGGGGATGAGGTCGGGAGATAGGAAGGTAGGGGGAGTGTATGCGCGAACTCTCTTTGAAGAGTGAAAGACGAACTTGCAGAGTAGAGAAGTAAGAAAAGGGTGTTGAAATAGGGGATGGTTTTAGAAGTAAGGGGTGGATTTTCTGATGTGCTACTGCTGAGGGGAATTTGCATTGCAAATGACGTGACGATGCGCTAGTGGTAGAACACATCGAACTGTGGACAGGCAGAGTTGAGATGAAGAGAAACTAGAAGGATGCAAAAAGGACAAGAGATTATACAGGGGGATAACAGAGAGATCGATGAATCAAAGATACGGGCAGGAACAACAAGTGAATAGATCACACAATGATTTAGGAATGGTTGTTAACTCTTCTAAATTCTCTCACTAGGCTCAAGTGATATTTTTGGTCGATGCAGGGTATAAATCCCATTTGGAGGAACTGAGGGTAATTTTTCCTAAACTGTTCACCCTCCCCCCCAACCCCTCCCCCATACTCCAAGAAAATTTGGGTACTCTTCCCATAGACTATGGATCTCTTATCTCTAGCTGATAATTGTAAATATGTGAAAAAACTTTACGTGTAGTAATACGCAAATAACAAATAATATCCAAAAACACAGATCTCGTCTAAAATATGAGTTATTTTATTTTTTACATAGATCAAAATATAAAACCTAACATAACTATTTTCTTCCTTGTGCGCTGGAGCTACTAACGTTTTCCACTAACAATTTGGTTTAGGGCGTTTGATTAATTAGTTTTAAGTTTTGTTAAGATCTTCATTGGCTTACACTGTCATATTCACTATCACAATCTTCTCACCTCCTCAAGAGAACCTCCACGGAACGGATGTACGATTAGTACATTCGGGCGTCCCCTGAACACTGGTACATTAGTGCTGTTTAATCTTTGCACACACTGAGCTACGAGGGATGTAGCCCAGACACGTCATTTTTATTATAATAAATTGTGGTTTGTTCATGCCTTTGTCCTGAAATCCGGACATTCAACCCTTTGTAATATTTTCGCAAAACCAATATACTTATCTAAAATATATTTATATAACAAACTTAGTAAAGTCAAATAGGGATATAACAAATATATTCATTTAAAGTCATATCATTAAATAAAAGCTCTCTATTTTAAAGTCATGAAATAATATAGGAATATTATGTATTTAAATTCGTATAATGATATAAAAATATGTATTTAGAGTGAAATATAGATATAACAAGCATATAACCCAACTGAGTAGTATAACGCAGTACGAAAAAGAAAAATATATAACAAACATATTTATTTAACGGCATTCGTATATATAACAAACTTACAGTATTTAAATCCATGAAGTGATTTAAAATCTTATTTACTTAAAGTTATAAAGTGATATAACAACCTTATATATTTAAAGTCATGAAGGGGTATATGAAATGATATAACAAAAACGTATTTTTTCAAACTAATGATATAATATAACAATTGTATTTGTTTAAAGTAATGTATTATTATAACACAAGTAATTATTTAAAGTCATAATGTTATATAACAAATTTATTTATTTAAAGTCATGAAGTGATATAACAATCCTATTTATTTAAAGTTATGAAGTGATATAACAAATGTATTTATTTAAATTCATGAAGTGATATAACAAATTAACTTATTTAAAGTCATAAAGTGATATAACAAATTAATTTATTTAAGGTCATGAAGTGATATAACAAACGTATTTATTTCAAGCCATTAAATTATAATACAAACGTATTTATTTAAAGTCGTGAAATAATATAACCAAACTATGTATTTAAAGTCATGCAATGACATAGCAAACGTATTTACTTAAACTCATGAAGTGATATAACAAACGTATTTATTTAAAGTCATGAAATGATATAACAAATGTATTTATTTAAAATCATGAAGTGATATGACAAATTTAATTATTTAAATTCATGAAGTGATATAGTAAACTAATTTATTTTAAGTAATCTAATAGTATAGAAGTCTTCAGGAAAGTCTCGTTCATTGAGTATTCCTGTGCCGGGCTACGAAAGAAGTTTATATTATGCTTTTAGTTTTAAAAAACTTTCAAATACACACACATATATATATAATACTCAACTAAAATACTAATAAATAATGCATAGCTGAGCGTAGCGAAATCTGTGGCTCTTCGCTTCTGTTCGGTGATAGCGTTATAACTTTGAGGGCTATTTTGCTCTTCAACCCCTTAGATAAGATAACATGTTAATCAACCACCTTTTGCGGCTATTTTTAAACCACTTAACACATTTTTCTACTCTTTTTTTTACTAAAGAATTGCATTCTGAACCCTAACGGAGTTTTTTTCCCATGCCATATAAAAACTTTTATCCAAACAAATTATAGCACTGTGCATCTTAATAGTTTAACAAGAAAAAAAAAAGTTAATATGATAAACCTGTTAGAAGCAATTTAAACGTAGCTCCCCCTTCCCGAAACAAAACCATTTTCTCTTACGCCAAATTTATAATTATATGTTGTTTTACTTCGTTTTTCACCCAGGTATGGCGTTTAAAAATCTAATAGTTTAGTCAGAAAGAAATAACAGAATGCCATAATGCCTGAGATAATGGACCTCAGAATTAGGAAAAAACATATCTATATAATTATATATAGGCCTATATTTTCCAATTAAAAAGTGTTTCACGCAAGATGGCTTACTGCACCATATTAATTTGTCTACAAAAAATTAATATGAGATATATTGAAGGAGTTAAATTGATTGTATCTCACTTCATCCTGAAAAATATTTTTTTATTATGACTCTATAAATAACCCGGTTCTTAACCTAAATAACTTTGCAAAACAAATATTAAAACTAGTTCATAAACGTAGATACTTTCCCTTCACCCAGAACCCCCTAAAAATATATGAATCTCGGGTGGGTTGAAGAACAAAACGCAATACTTTGAAACAAACTAAATGGGTAAAAATGGTGCGAATC
Source organism: Timema californicum (assembly GCA_902141385.1). Lineage (NCBI taxonomy): Eukaryota > Metazoa > Arthropoda > Insecta > Phasmatodea > Timematidae > Timema > Timema californicum. The sequence goes on along the minus strand of CABFOW010001392.1, from coordinate 23,511 downwards.
AAAGGGAAGATCTACAATATGGCTGGATGTGTTAACCTTTTTATAGAACGGCTGTGGGGTAAGGTTTACAATACGGCTGGTTGAATTAGCCTTTTATAAAACGTCTAAAGTTTGGACAGCTTTATTGTGGTCAAATATTTCCATCACATCTAGGCTGGAGATATCTAGCCGTCTTACAAAAAGAATATGCCTCCTCAGCCTAATTGAAATAAAAAAGTTTTTTCGAGAAAAAAGGCAGCATTTTGGCTGATTATACTAATAGGCTGTGACATATATATTGTCATCGAGAAGCAACGTTTTTGGGAAGGTGTGCTTAAATAGTTCCTTCCTCCTTTTCTGATATTAAATATTATTTCCTTGCAAAACTATTATGGTGTAGTAGTCAGACTTTAATGGAAAACAGTTTAAAAAATTTAGAAATAATATATTTCTACCTTTGAAGTCCATTTTCACATTTGGTTAATTTGCCTGACAAAACCAATACTCCACAAAACGCCTTATTTTATGGAAAACAAAACATTTATACTGTCATAAAAAAATCGGGAGGGGGTGGCTTTGTTTAACTCTGGATCAACATATTTACACTGGTAAACCAAAAAGAATCTCTCTTTACAATGAAGGTACAAAATGCCATGTGTAGGTGAAAAAATTGTTTATATTGTCATGAGGAAAGCAAAAGTTATTGGATGGGAGAGGGGACTACGCTATTCCTGACAATCCCTCTCTCCCACCACGACACTCTAACTCTTCACTTCCTCCCCTTTTTTCCATCCACACACACACACACACACACAGACATACATTTTTTCCCGATTAAATATAATCCATACATAGATGGAAAACCAAACTTTTTGCAAGGATAAAAAGAATAGAGGGAGGGAGTGAGCTATTCTTAGTTTGCTTCCCCCACCCCAAGCAAAATGACCTTGCCTAGTTAGAGGATGGGTTAAAAACAGATGTGAATCTGTGATGTACCTACTTTTTTAAATTCGAGGAATGGGGGGAGGCGAGGTTGAGGGGGTGAGCGGGGGGAGTAGTCTCACGTTGTGTGACACTTGTTTAGGAGTCACACTTTGCGTTCTTTTTGTTTTGCTTTCGGGGATAGAACTTTTACGTCGATTCTCAAGAGATGGTGGATTACATGTGTAAGCGTGTGGGCACTATGGGGTTGACGCTATTTCCATTGGCAATATTCTCTTAGAACAAAGTAATTGAGCTAGTTCCCTCCTTGACTGTTAAATGTAAATAAAGAAATTGCGCAGTAGAAGTAGGTCTAGAAAGTATTTAAATATTAATTTGTTAAAGATAAAATGTGAAAATTAATGTTCTTTAGGGCTAGAATTTTGATCGCTCTTGTATTTTGTTCTAACGCAGATTTTTTTTAAAATTCTAAGGTTTGTTTATTTTAAGTAATTAACTTACACTTGTAAGAGCATAATTATTTTAAGGATTATTCCAGCAGGAGGTTAACCCACGCTTGCACATTTCCTTGAAAGTCAAGAGTATTGGGTTTCCATCCTGCTGAGAATGGAATATAGCTCATATAGCTTGCATCCTGTTGACTAGCGAGAACGGTGCGACCGATGGGCCTTCCTGGTTGGTGAAAATCGAGATTAGCAAGTTTGTGTGTGAGAATAACACAGGTTGTTGAATGTTGGAAGCCATGCTGAGTACATGTGTGGCGGTATCTAGCACGTCTGACGAAATGACGATCTAAAATGTGATCTGGTGGTTCATCCCCCCCTTCCTCCGGTGGGTCGATCGTGCCTGCTCCCTCGTCACGGGATATCTTATAAGGAAAAATAAGGTTAATTTATTTTGATAATACACATTCAATTCATTAAATGGTCAAGAAAAATGAACTGTAAATATTTTTATAAGAGAACAAAATTAATCACGCTAAGCACACAAACTCAGTTTAGATTCATAAGGAGGGATGGAAGGAAGAGTGATATAAGGTTAGTTTTGTAATGTTTATAAAAAAATACTTTTTGGCCTAAATATTATGTTTTGTATCGCAGTTTCTAACTACCGGCTCAGGTTATATGCTTGTATAATAATGGGGTAGGGATGAGGAAGAAAGTATTTTAAGATAATTTACAAGAATATTCATGGAAGGAGAGTGGGAAACTATTTAGGAAAAGACACTCCCACCACACACGAAAGGGATTAAAACCCCGTCACTATTATCAGCAGGCCAGTATAACAGGATAGTGACGTCTTAGATAATTCGGCCACTGAAGCAAGTAAAAAATAAATAAAATAATGCTCCAATGGATACATTTGGTTTAATTCGCTATGCATAGTACTCTGAAAAGTTTTTGAATGGGAATGGGAATGGTGACAGACGTTTTCTCTAAAATATTTATTATAAAATGTCACTAAGCTCGAGAAAAATATTCAAGAACTGTTGTTATTAAGATGTTTTAATATTTTTTAATGAAATGTATCTNTACTGGAGGAAAAAAAAAATATATATTGTTCTAAAAAGGTTTTCCTCATTAAAACTAATATAAAAATTACCTAAACTCACAGATATCAATATCTTAGTGCTTGTTGGCAGTGAACCTTTAACTGTGCACAATATCAAGTTTCAAAACATTTTCCCGATAGAAATAAATTCCAATTCATTATATAAATTGTATAAGTTATGATTTTTGGTCAACGTTTAAATAAGGATATATCTAAATATTTTTTACATCCGTTACTGTTTCCAGCCTGTAATATAGGTTAGTTTTTATTAAAGCCATATATTTTCCACTACCGTATTGCTAGGCCTGTCATAGCTTCATATGCCTTATAATATAACTTGAGACTAGGGTAGGCAAAAAAAGAAAAAAATACCCGGACATTAATGTATCAATGTGAAAGGATAAGCCCACATTTCATTAATGATAAATTTTTCAGCCGTGCTGGGAAGTGAACCCGGGACTCTTAGCTCAGTAGACAAACACCCTACCTACTGAGCTAAGGAAGGACGAAATTAGATGCGTGGTATAAAATGTAAGCACGTCATATTTACTTTATCATGTAGGAAAAGTAATTTCATCGTGAAAATGTTCAACATTAAGATAATGATGGATCTAGCCGTTACCTACTTCAGTGGCCGCATGGTCTAAACTCTTTGTCATCATCCTGGAAATAAACTAGACTGTCGATGATAGGGAGATTGGGGTTCGAAACACGGTCAGGTGTACTGATGGTAGTTTTTCCTAAGTGGATTTAAACTCTCCCACCACGCAAATTACTTCCTCCGAACTCAAAAAGTGTACTCACAATTATGTCTATCCTCATGTCTGTTTATCAAACTGTACGTTTGTCTATACCTGGGCCAAAACATTGCAATGCTTTGTTCCAAACTTTATATTCATATGTTATGTCTCCCTACCTTGAGGAAAAATTTTGATTCTAATGTAAGCTATAAATTTAAAGGTAGTTTAGGGATTATACATTAATTTTAATTCGAATTTTTTTAAATCATCTATAAATAGTTTGTTCAAAAGTGATATCTGGACAAAGCCGCACAATATAAATAGCATTTTATATAAGAAATTCGAGGAAAACTTGGTTTAAGGATAGTTCACTAATAAGTGATTAAGAAATTCCCACTTATTTTTTCAAAACTGGTTTTAACGACTTAATAATTGGTGTATTCATCTCACTTTCATTTGATTAAATTAATAATTGACTCAAAATTTGTTCATTAATGCACAGTGCAGCAGTGAGAAGAACAAGCGTCTGTCTATTGAATGTGAATCTATTACAAATGAAATAAGAGTATCTAGTATAGTACCTTAAAACAGCTCTCTAATTGGCTGATATAAATAACCCTGACTCTCAGATTGGCTGTTATTTATAGCACTGGGTCAGCGCTGTCCCCTCCCCCTACACTCCAAGTTTGTCCCCCTTTACACGGTTTGTATGCGTTCCAAATTTTTTAGTTTCTGTCCCACATGATTATTTGGGAAATTTGATTGTTTGCCCCGTTTGATTTATGCCTCATTTGATTTTTCGACCCATTTGATTGTGTATCCCAAGAGAAAGGGATTTGAGTGGGAGTTTTTTTATTGGTGTGGGAGCGTGCAGTCCATGGCGTCAGGCACTCCTCTCGTGTTGCCCCATAAAATGTCAGACTCACTAGTGAGGGCGGGAGCGTGCAGGAGCAACCTCTTGCGCCAGCTGTTTAGCGTAGAGTGTGAGAAATGTCTCACTGTCACAAGCCCCTGAATCTATTTTGGTGTTGCAACACTACCCGTCCCCCTTCCCCCTTCTATGTGGAAATAGTTTTTTCCCCATTGGCATCATCTCAGCCCTGGCGCCAGTTTGGCGGCTCAACAAGACAAGTCGAGACAGGCTTTAGACAGTACGGTGGTGTGAATTTCCATCCTACCTCTACGAAAATGGTGTACACTTCATTTCTATCACCTAGTATTTTCTTATAACTTTGAGAAGTGTTCGTTAGGTGGGGGTTTGGGTCTCTGCTGATTAGTATTTACTTATATCCTCGCAATATATCGGACAGCCAGTGACGTAGTATGGTTCAAGGAGTAAAAAAAAGGGGGTGGTCATATCTTTGTCACGCATGAGCAGTTTTCCATTGACGGTTTACCAATATCCTTTTCACGCAAATGTGGGTACATTAAATCCCTCAACTCACCCAAATTAGCGCATATTATTACCCGCTACTAAGGAGAGAAAGTATTATCACACTATCAAATAGGAGGTCGATTTTCAATCCTAGACAACAACTAACTATCATGTAAACATATTGTGCATATTTAGTAACAGGGAAGGTGTAAATTTTCAGATTTTTTTTTCCTTATGAGTTTATTCCCTTTTCTTAAAAGGCAAACCATCCCCCAGTTCATTCGATCGAGATTCGAACCTCGAGCTTCTCTCTAAAGGAAACGAACCAAATTTGCTTGGAGGATGAGTGAGAAAACAGGCATCGGTACACCTGACCGAGATACGAACCTTGATCTCCCCCCGTTTTAAGCAGTCTAGCTCAACACTAAACTAAATTGTATCTAGCTACGCCACCTAAATAGCATTAGTTAATAGTAAAGTAAGCCTTCTTAAAACCAATAAAGTAATCCACTTCTCAAATAAAGTGACCAGTTGTGGAGGGAATAACCACTTAGACCTCTTGACCAATTATTAGAGACACCCTACAGAGATGAAATCAAAACTCTATTAACAAATAAATACCAGTCTCAACCCTCTCTCCACACACAATATTATAAAACACTTCTGGTTCGTGAATTCCTCTGTTTTCCAGAGATCAGTAACTCTGAATTACAAGGGCATTAGTGATTTTTTTTTAAATAATAACATTTTCTTACCTGTTATTTTATTTACAAACAGCAAGTGATTTAAAATGTTATTTACAACTTTCATAGCATACAACAGAAACAACTAAAAAAGGTTTTTAGATTACATTCACCAATATTATTTAGGTCTTGTGGGCTGTACAAGTAATTAAACGCAGCACGTCTGGTATGGTTGGTTGAGAAGGCTGGAGTTCGAACACTGTCCTATTAAACTGAGGGTATTTCAAACTCTCCCTCCACAGAAACGTGGGTTTACTTACCCCTCATAAATACTTTCATTATTCCTACCCCATTAGCCTATTTAAATTATTGTGTAATAGTAATAATTACATTTATTAAATATGTATATGTACGTGCTATACCAAGATTTGCAAAAATAAAGATTACCAATTTTATTCACTAGATGGCGCAGAATGAAATGATTAAGAAATGAATACAGGTGAATATAAGTTTGGCTGATCATAATAATTTAAATAGAGTTGTGAAAGATAACGTAGGTCTCGTGTTGCAGAGTAATAGGCTACTTTATCCTTGATTAGTAATCTACCTAGACAATTTATAAATAAATAAAAATGAACTTCTGTCTGACTGTGTGTGTGTGTGTGTGTGTGTGTGTGTGTGTGCGCGCGCGCGCCACCTTACCTTAAACCAAATTTAGTTAATTTATAAACGCTATCCAAACAGTGAAACTGTTTGCAATAATATGCTTGTAGAGTTTTCCTGAACCAAATGCTGGTATACATTCTACCTATATACACACATTCTAATTATATCACACGGATAGTCTGGTCGATCAGCTTTAACTAATTTTTGATTTCACTTTATTTTTAACTCTCGCAAATCCAGGATGATTTCAGTAATTGTAATTGATTTTCCACTCTCATGCCAAGCAGATTCTGGTATACATTCTACCTGGTCTAATTATATAAAACGAAAAATCTGGTTTACCAGCTTTAACCGATGAAACCCTTTTTGATTTCACCTTATTTTTGCATTCTTGCAAAGCGGGATGAACTCAGCCACGGGAAGGAATTATTTTATTGAATGACCGTTCTAGCATACATTAGCGGTGCTTGCCCTGCGAAAGATATCGAGGTTCAAATCCCTGTGGGCACGCCATCTAAATGTCAGGATCATTTAATTCTGGATGGGGGACACGCAAATGCGGGGGTGCACTCGACTACGGGAAGGAAGTATTTGAATGGACAAGCGTTCTAACATACATTAGCGATGCTACCGCTCCGAAAGATACCAAGGTTCAAATCCCTGTGGGCACGCCGTCTAAATGTCAGGTTCATATAAACATGGTGGGGACTCGCAAATGCGGGGGTACACCCAAATACTGAAAGGAAGTATTTGATTGGACAAGCGTTCTAACATACATTAGTGGTGCTACCCCTCCAAAAGATACCAATGTTCGAATCTCTGTGTGCACGCCGTCTAAATGTCAGGCTCATATAATTCTGGTGGGGACTCGCAAATGCTGAGGTACACTCAACCACTGGAAGGAAGTATTTGATTGGACAAGTGTTCTAACATACATTAGCGGCGCTACTCCTCCAAAAGATACCGAGGTTTGAACCCCGGTGGGCATGCCATTTAAATGTCAGGCTCATCTAATTCTGGCAGGGGAATGTTGGAGTCAAATACCACCTGAGTGAACTGTTGGTAGTTTCCCCTCCAGGTAAAATGCTAGAACATTTTCTTAATCATCCCTACCACACTATCATAACTAATATATAGACGTTTAGCCCAAAAGGGTGTGTGTAACTCATCTAGTTATGGCGGGGGAGGTCGGGGTTTCGAATACCCGCTGAGGTGTATTGTCACTAGTTCTCACTAAATGGTTTCCCTCTCCCTCACTCAACGTAAATTCTAGACCATTTCTACCTTACTCCTCCCTTACTACCTTACTCGCGCTTGTGTATACTGGGGTAGTTTTCTACTCTCCCTCATTCCAAGTAAACGTAGGAAAATTTCTACCTTACTCCTCCTTATCTTCACCAACGGTGGTTTATGTTGATATGGTGGATACCTACATCTACACATGTCGACGGACGATACCAAACAACCAAATTTAGTACACTTTTGTGGAGGAGATATCGGCCCCTAACTAAGGATTTCTTTTGGAGAGAGGTCCCTAATTGTGAATGATAAGAGCTGTGTCAATGGTCTCTAGCTGCGACATCACCATAACGATCGATGACGTCACTGGGAACAACCTATTGCCGTGGGAGGGTTGCAACATTATTCAAAGTTGTGAACTATTTATGTCTCAACTTGTCTTGCTTAGCTGCCAAACTTGTGTCAGGGCTGCAATGACGTCACCGGGAAAACCCAATACCACATATATGGGAAAAGGGGGAGGGGAAAGGTTGCGACACCAAGATAGATTCAGGGTTTTGCGACAGGGAGACATTGCTCACACTCTACGCTAAACGGCCAGCGCAAGAGGTTGCTCCTGCACGCCCCCACCCTCACTGTCGATGCCGACATTTTATAGGACGTCGCGGGAGGAGTGCCCGACACCATGAACTGCACGTTCCCCCACCAATAAATAAAAGACTCCCACGCTATGGACTGCACGTTCCCCCATTAATAAATAAAACACTACCACACCAATAAAAAACTCCCATCCAAACCCTCCCCCTGGTATACACAATCAAATGAGCCAAACAATCAAATGGGGCAAAAATCAAACTGGTCAAAAAAATCAAATTAGCCAAAAAAGCATGTGGGACAGGAACAAAAAAAATTGGTACACATACAAACCATGGAAAGGGTGTCAGACTTGGAGGGTAGAGGAAGGCGAAAGAGCTGACCCAGTGCTATAAATAACAGCCAATCAGAGATCCAGGGCTATTTATATCAGCCAATCAGAGAGAGGTTTTAAGGTGTCATACTTGCTACTAGCAAGTATCTCAAATACTGTGATTACCTTCTATAAACATTTTAAAAAGGCAATCGTGAACAGAAAATATGACAATGAATATTTGAAAATGGGATTTTATTGGATTGGTGACCCACTTGTACTTAATCCCCTTTGTGTATGGTGCTATGAAACTTTGTCAAATCCTTTCATGAAACCCTCAAAACCTTCGTGGCATTTTCAAACAATGCACACTGAGCTAACCATTAAACTAATTGAATTTCTCCAAATCAAACATAACTTAATGATTTCCACACAAAGATAAATTACATTTGCTACTTTGGATGGAGAAGAGACAAAAACTACAAAATCATCATTCAAAGCTTCTTTTCTCGTGGCCAAAACTTGTAAAAGTCATTCCATTACTGAGAAACGGGTCAAGCCAGCAGGAAAACTGATGGCAAATATTATGCTCGTAAACAAGGAAGACAAAATTCATTTGTCAAATAATACAGTGCAAAGTCAAATAAAATCCAAGGTGAAAAATGTGAAGGAGGTGTTACTCTTTAGAGTACGTCCTAGCAAATAGTTTACGTAACAGTTGGACGAAACCATGAACGTGCAAGGTATGTGCCAATTTTTGACATAATTATGTGAGATGCATATATGAATGTGTGGTGTTTGATTTTTTATTTCTGTCCATCCCTTAAAACGCACAGCGAAGGGAAGGATATTTTTTGTTTTATAAACGATTATTTCGTAACACATGATGAGGACTGTAGAAGGAGCGTGGTGTTAAGCACCGATGGAGCGCCACCAATATGTGAAATAAGGAAGGGCGTTCCTACGCGGAAGAAAGAGGTTACTCCTGAATGCGATCCTACACCCTGCTCTATTCACAGAAATCCATTGGCTGTAAAAGAAATGCCTCTTCAACTGAAATTGGCGCAATTTCACTATTTTCAATGTCCATGATAAAATATTAACATTTCTCTGGAAGTTTGAATTAAGGTGATAATGGCTTGATNCTATAGTTAACGATTTTTTGCGCTTCTCGAGGGAAGAAACTGATCATTTAATAGTAGCAACAATCAAGCAGAACATCAAAATGCTCCAAAAGAATATTAAGAGTTTTTTCAAAAAATGCCAAATGCAACCAAGGAGTGGATTAGGAACCCATTTGTCATTATCTCTTGATATGAATAATTGTATCTGCTAGCACGTGAGTGTGACTTGGTAATCGAGCTAGCTTCAGATGGGACACTGAAAGTCATATCTGGGGAAAAGTATTTCCAAAATTTTGGGTTAGTTTTCAATCTGATTATCCTGACTCATCCTGCAAAGCTATAAAGTATTTGCTGCCATTTACAATTACATATAATTGCGAATTTGGATTTTCTACTCTTGTAGAAATGAAGAATAAGAAGGGGTACCGTCTGGATGTTGAACATTACCTAAACCTCAAATTATCCAACATCGAAACCAATATTTTCAAGCGTGTGAAAGATCAGAAACAATACTACCCTGCTCCATTGATTAAGGG